>CAUYLG010037504.1:0-18232 GCA_963573385.1 Cacajao melanocephalus
GAGCCGGAGTCGTCCCGTATACTCCGCGCCGAGAAGCGCCGTGCTGGGGCGCCAGCAAAATAGCCGCGCCGGCCAAAAAAGTCGCGCTGGCGACCCGTGTGGCTCCTCCACCGGGAATCTCCTAGTCTGTGGGCAACAAGAATTCGTCTGAAAGTGCGGCGTCCACTCGCTCTCTGCGCTTTCACTGGGAGCTACAACCCTGAGCTGTTGTTAATCGGCCATCTTCAATAATTTATTTTTTTATTTTTGAGATGGAGTCTTGCTCTGTTGCCCAGGCTGGAGTGCAGTGGCATGATCTTGGCTCACTGCAACCTCTGCCTCCTGGGTTCAAGTGATTCTCCTGCCTCAGCCTCCTGAGTAGCTGGGATTATAGGCACTTGCCACCATGCCCAGCTAATTTTTGTATTTTTAGTAGAAACGGGGTTTCACCATATTGGTCAGGCTGATCTTGAACGCCTTGATCTCGTGATCCACCTGCCTCAGCCTCCCAAGGTGCTGGGATTACAGGTGTGAGCCACCATGCCTGGCAAAATAATTGTTAATGAGATATTCATTTTTATCCATTTATTTCATTCATTTATATTCGTTTTTCACATTAAGTTTTTGAAATCCAGTGTGTGTTTTACTCTCACAGGACATTTCAGTCCCGACCAGCCCCATTTCAGGTGACCAGTGGCCACTTGAGGCCTGTGGCTACCACGCTGGTCTGCACGGCTCTCATCTATAAGCTCCAGGTGGTCAGCAACTTTGTTTTGTTCACTAAAGCATTGACGCACACACACTAAAGACACAGCAAATAGCGAAGTAGCAAACGAATGTTAAAATTATAACGACCACAACTATTTAGCCAATGGACTGTGTATTCGATGCCTTCCTGCATGTGGCAATGCCTCTAGTTTTCTCTTTTTCCTGATGTTTCCCTCTTGCCTAAGAATATCAAAATGCATGGAATCTCACTATGATCATTTATTTTGTCATTGAACTAGTTTTTTTTGGGAAAATCCAGATACCATATCCTGTGGTGACTCTCTGCCCACACACTCCTCTGAATGGATTCATTAAAGTTCCATTCTTGCATCTTTTTTTTCCTCTTGGCTCTACGCTCCATGCCTTTAATCAATTCTTGAGCTGCTTAATTAGCAATGGTTCAAAACATTTTTTAAAAGATCAGGCATCCCTTGATATTTTGCCAGCCCCTCCTTCCTTTCATCAAGTCCAATAAACAAAAATGCATTTGTCACCTTCTTTGTGCCAGATTCTATTGAAGTAGGAACTGCAGAGATACCTTAGGGTAGCGTAGACCCCAGCCCTCTCCCTCAGTCCAATGGGGAGAAAGTCAGTCATGATGATGAGGATCAGGAGAGGCTGGTGGTATAGACATGAGCTCTGGTGATGGACAATGGAGGTTCAAATCCTGGTGCTGCCACTTACGGCTATATGAGCTTGAGCCTGTCACAGTATATCTCTAGGCCTTAGTTTTTCCATCTGTAAAATGAGGATAATAATAATATGTTCATGTATTAGTTTATTTCTATACTGCTATGAAGAAAGAACAGAGACTGCATAATTTATAAAGAAAAAGAGGTTTAGGGCCGGGTGTGGTGGCTCACGCCTGTAATGCTGGCACTTTGGGAGGCCGAGGTGGGTGGATCACCTGAGGTCTGGAGATTGAGGCCAGCCTGCCCAACATAGTGAAACATCAACTAAAAATCTCTACTAAAAATACAAAAAATTGATCAGGCATGGTGACAGGCGCTTGTAATCCCAGCTCCTTGGGAGGTTGAGGCAGAAGAATCACTTGAACCAGGAAAGTGGAGGTTGCAGTGAGCTGAGATTGTGCCATTGCACTCTAGCCTGGGCAATAACAGCAAAAACTCCATCTCCAAAAAGAAAAAGAAAAAGAGTTTTAATGGACTCACAGCCTCCATGTGGCTGGGGAGGCCTCACAATCATGGTGAAGGGCAAAGGAAGGCAAAGGCACATCTTACATGGCAGCAGACAAGAGAGCGGTGCATGGGAACTGCCTTTATAAAACCATCAGATTTCGTGAGACTTATTCACTATCACGAGCACAGCATGGGAAAAACCCACCCCCGGATTTAATTACCTCCCACCAAGTCCCTCCCATGACACATGGGGATTATGGGAGCTACAATTCAAGATGAGGTTTGGGTGAGGATACAGCCAAACCATATCAGTACCTCATAGTGTTGTGAGGAATAAATTATACGTATGTGTTCTGTGGTGAGCAGGTCTATGCAAACCTACCCCAAAAGTCCTAAGAAGCTGAAAGGCCAAGGAAAGTAGCTGACACATCGATTTTCCTAGAAAGAAACATTTCGTAGGGACTTACAAACAGAAAACATGTTTGTGTCTTGGGTGGTGGTGAGACAAGATGATGGATCCTTGTATCATTATCTCCCAGACCCAGAACTTCTACGCCACAGGGAAATATGACTCCAGAGGGTTGTTTAGGACAGTTGAAGTGCAGTAACATCTAGATTGTTTGACTTAAGAGCAGAATTGACAGTAACTACCTGCTCTTACACTGGAACAATAAATAAACTGGCAATCTTAGAGGCCTTCTGGGGAACTAGGGTTAATCAGAAGCCAACATGGCAGATTAGCTTCCAAGACGGGGCTGCTTTGGCCTCCAAAAATATAAATCAGTATCGCCAACACTGGAGGTACTGATACGGTTTGGCTGTGTCCCCACCCAAATCTCATCTTGAATTGTAGCTCCCATAATCCCCATGGATTTTTAATTTTTATACATTTAGGCAGGACAAGTGCAGTTTTGTTACATGGTTATATTGTGCCATGGTTAAGTCTGGGCTTTCAGTGCAGCCATCATGCAAATAGTGTATGTTGCACCCACAGACTTCATCTTTCCAGGCTGAAGAGTTTTCAGTTTGCTTGTTTGTTTTTGAGTTGGAGTCTTGCTCTGTCACCAGGCTGGAATGCAGTGGTGCCATCTCGGCTCACTGCAACCTTTGACTTCCTGGTTCAAGCGATTCTCCTGCCTCAGCCTCCCCAGTAGCTGGGATTACAGGCATATGCCACCATACCCAGCTAATTTTTGTATTTTTAGTAGAGATGGGGTTTCACCATGTTGGCCAGGATGGTCTCCATCTCCTGGCCTCAAGTGATCCACCCGCCTCAGCCTTTCAAAGTGATGGGATTACAAGCGTAAGCCAGGGTGCCCGGCCCAGTTTGTTTCTTCTTAAATTTAATTTAATTTTAAATTTAAATTTTGTTTATTTTTTTTGAGACAGAGTCTCTCTCTGTCACCCATGCTGGAGTGCATGGTGTGATCTTGGCTCTCTGCAGCCTCCTCCTCCCAGGTTCAAGCGATTTTCCTGTTACTCACATTTTATGGATGAGGAATCAGGCTTCCTGAAGGCATTTGCTTTGGCTTAGAACATAAAGCCAGCAAGTGGGAGACCTGGGATTTGAAGTCCGTTTGGCTTAAGAGGCTCCACCTAATTAACTTGCTGCCTACACAACACATGCACACACACACACACACACATGCACACACACATTTTATAAGCGCTGAAGCTGTAAAAGAGTGACCTTTGATCCTTACTCTACCTTACACTTCACGGCCAGCTTTTCCGGAGAGTTTCATCTTAACTTCCAAGAAACTCTTTTCCCAGCACTTTGGGAAGCTGAGGTAAGCAGATCACCCGAGGACAGAAGTTTGAGAGCAGCCTGGCCAACATGGTGAAACCGATCTCTACTAAAAATACTAAAAAAACAAAAAAAGAAAAAAAGAAATTGCTGGGCATGGTGGCTTATTCCTGTAATCCCAGCACTTTAGGAGGCCGAGGCGGGTGGATCTCCTAAAGTCAGGAGTTTGAGACCAGCCTCGTCAACATGGCAAAACCCCATCTCTACTAAAAAAACCACACACACACACACACACACACACACCCACACCCAAATCACAAATTAGCCAGCTGTGGTGGTGGGCACCTGTAATCCCAGCTACTCAGGAGGCCAAGGCAGGAGAATCGTTTGAACCCGAGAGGCAAAGATTGCAGTGAGCTGAGATCACACCACTGCACTCCAGCCTGGAAAACAGAGGGAGACTCCATCTTAAAAAATAATAATAATAAAAGGAAACTTCCTTTTCCTTCATTCCTTCATGAAACGTAGCCAGGCACTGTGCTAGTCACTGGGAAGACAGGTGTGAACAAGACACACACCTGTAGTTTTCCTGTTTGCAGTCTGGCTTTAAGATGCTATAGGCATCAAAGCCAGCAGGTTTGTAAATGGCAAGCCACAAGAATTTTGCAAAAGGTCCCAGAAAGTGAGGCAGCCATGGAGGTCGTGACTGTGGGGCATCCCCACAGCGCGACCAAAGTGTGAGGCCACAGCTGCTAGGTGCGGCCACAGGAGGAAGCAAAAATATCATCTCCTTCCTGCCAGGAGGCCCAAGAGGGCGCAGCTGCTGCGGCTCAGCATGTCCAGCCTGTGTCCTGCTCCTTCTCACCCTGGCTAGGATGGTGCCTCCCCGGTGGCGCAGCCAGTGGGCTGGGTGGGAGCCGATGTCCACACACCCATCTCCCGGAAACCTCAGGGCTGGAATTGGCCCTGCTTTTCACCCAGGTATGGCCACCAACTACTTGACCTTTAGACATAAATATTTTCTTTTAACTTTTGGAGGCTGCTTCACAAACATTTTCTTTTTATCTCCCTCTTCTTCTTCCTTGCTACGTCTTCTGAAAAGGGGCAGCCTCTGGAAAACAAAAGAGAAAACTAGAGAGAGGGGGATTGAAGGACTGTCAAACCCTCCCCTCGCATGAAATGTTTAGGTTTTCATAGTCCTTATTAACCCTATCCATGGTTCCATTAATGAAACCTCCTTCAATTCCCAATGATAATAGCTAACTTTAGGCCTGGCGTGGTGGCTCATGCCTGTAATTTCAGAAATTTGTGAGGCCAAGGTGGGTGGATCACCTGAAGTCAGGAGTTTGAAACCATCCTGGCCAACATAGTGAAACACTGTCTTTACTGAATATACCAAAAATGAGCAGGCATGGTGGTGCATACCTGTAATCCCAGCTACTTGGGAGGCTGAGGCGAAAGAATCACTTGAACCTGGGAGGCGGAGGCTGCAGTGAGCCAAGATGGTGCCATTGCACTCCAGGCTGGGTGACAAAGTGTAACTCCACCTAAAAATACTACTACTACTACTAGTAATAGCTAACTTTAACCAAAGACCTTGTGTCAGCCTGCATTAGCTCACATAATCCTTCTGATAGTTATGCAATGTAGGGACTGTGATTATCACTAATTACTGATGAGAAGCTGCGGCTTGGAGGGAGGACTGCCATCTGTCCAGCATTAATGGTTAAATAGCAAGAAAATGGTGAAGCCAGGCAGATCAGACTTTAAGTATATATGGGCATTTATCAACTTTCATTTTCCTTCAGCTGTGTACAGAACCCATCACAAAGGAAACAGATTTCATGCGGGCCACATACATATTTTTTCTATAACATTTTGGAATAATTAAGCACCATCAATTAAAAAGTCACATATCTCTCTGGGTTCTTTGGTGATATTTACTGCGTGGAAGTAGACATCTATGTTCTCTGTCCATAACTGATCAGCTCAAAACTTTTGTTAATTATTATGCCCTGAGTTAATTTACTCATTATCTCTCCTCCTCTCCCCTCCCTTCTCCTCCCCTCGCCTCCCCTCTTTCTCTTCTTTTCTTTTGAGATGGAGTCTTACTTTGTCACCCAGGTTGAAATATAGTAGCACAATCTTGGCTCACTGCAACCTCTGCCTCCTGGATTCAAGCAATTCTTCTGCCTAAGCCTCCCGAGTAGCTGGGACTATAGGCGCCCGCCTCCACGTCAGGCTAATTTTTGTATTTTTAGTAGAGACAAGGTTTCACCATATTGGCCAGGCTGGTCTCAAACTCCTGACCTCATGATCCTCCCGCCTTGGCCTCTGAAAGTGCTGGGATTACAGGCGTGAGCCATACTCATTATTTCTTTTTTGAAATAGGCTTGAAAATATGTCTGGGGAAAATCATTTGTGTGTGGATGTATTTTCTTAGCCTTCTATGGAGATCCTTACTGCACCTCACAGGGTCAAATTATTCAACCACGGCTGGGGCGGTAGGCCAGGCTGGTCTTGAACTCCTGACCTCAGGTGATCCGCCTGCCTTGGCCTCCCAAAATGCTAGGATTACAGGCATTAGCTACCGCACCTGGCTGATATGCCTGTGTCCTATTTGTGTGTGCGTGAGTATGTGTGTATGAAGCATTAAAATATTTGTGCCTGTTAGATTTTTTTAAAAAAGACTTTATTTTTTAGAGCAGTTTTAGGTTCATAGCAAAATTGAGCAGAAGTACACAGAGTTCTCACATAATTCCTCCACCCACGCACACACAGCCTCACTGTCAACATCTGACGCCAGCGGTACATTTGTTACAATGAGTGAACCCACATTGACACTTCATTATCACCCAAAGTTTCTGTGAATTCACTCTTGATGTTGTATATTCCATGGGTTTGAACAAATGTATCCATCACTGGACACATGTATCCACCATTACAGTATCATACAGACTAGTTTCAATGTTTTAAAAATCCTCATTCCTTCCTATTCATTCCTTCTTCCCCTCCCTAACCTCTGGAAGCCGCTTGCTACTGCCTCCATAGTTTTTCCAGAATGGCATACATTTGTGGGGTTTGTTTGTTTGTTTGTTTTGTTTTGTTTCTTTTTGAAATAGAGTCTTCTTCTATCACTCAGGCTGGAGTGCAGTGGCAGGATCTCAGCTCACAGCAAAATTGGCCTCCAGGGTTCAAGCGATTCTTCTGCCTCAGCCTCCCGAGTAGCTGGGAATACAGGTGCGTGCCACCACACCCAGCTAATTTTTATATTTTTATAGAGGTGGGGTTTTGTTATGTTGGCCAGGCTGGTCTCAAAAACTCCTGGCCTTAAGTGATCTTCCTGCCTTGGCCTCCCAAAATGCTAGGATTACAGGCAGTATGTAGCCTTTTCAGATTGGCTACTTTCACTCAGCGATGTACACTTACATTTCCTCCAGGTCTTTTCATGGTTTGATAGAAATTTTTTTAAGTGCTGAATAATATTCTATTGTCTGGATGGACTACAGCTTGTTTAACCATTCACCTCCCAAAGGACATCTTGGTTACTTCCATGTTTTGGCAATTATAAATAAAGCTGCTATAAACATTCATGTGCAGATTTTTGTAGAGACATAAGTTTTCAACTCTTTGGGTAAATAACAAGAAGTACAATTGCTGGATCATATGGTAAGATTATGTTTAGCTTTGTAAGAAGCTGCCAAACTGTCTTCCAAAGTGCCTGGACCATTTTGCGTTTTCACCAACAATGAATGAGAGTTCTTACTGCTGTACATCCTCACTGGCATTTGGTAGTGTTGTTGTTCTGAATCTTGGCCGTTCTGATAAGCGTGTCATGGTATTTCATTGTTGTATACTTGGCATTGCCCAGATGACGTAAGATGTGGAGCATCTTTTCATTGTTTATCTGTGATCTGTATGTCTTCTTTGGTGAAGTGTCTGTTAAGGTCTTTGGATCATTTAAAAATTTCATCATTTATCTTCTTGTTGAGTTTTAGGAGTTCTTTGTATATTTTAGATAACAGTTCTTTATCAGTTGCGTCTTTTGCAGATATTTTCTGTCAATCTGTGGCTTATCTTCTCATTCTTTTGTTGTCTTTGATGGAGCCCCTAGAGTTTTTAACTTACGACTTGTCCACACTGAGCTTCCAGCCATGAATCAATTACACTTCAGGTGTACCCACCCGGATACTGGTGCCCATGGAGCTTTCTGCTGGTAAGTTGTGATTCCGGATATTTGTCTGCTGGTCTCTCCAATTAGGGGAGTAATGGTTTGCCCCATGATCTCCCTTCTCATAGGAATCTAAAAGAACTGTTTGTTTTTTAGTTTGTTCAGCCTTCTTCTTGTTGTTAGGATGAAGTGGTAACTTCCAAGCTTCCTGTTTGCTGGACTGGGAATTGGAAGTCTACCTGCCAGTTTTAAGAACCTAAGAAGTGATGAACTGAAAATGTCAGGTAAAGGGATTTCTTTTCTTTCTTTCTTTCTTTCTTTTTTTTTTTTTTGGCATTTGGTCATTTGGTTGGATTCTAAATGTAAAATTTGGGCTTTTGGTAGAAGTTTTAAAGATGCCTGAAAGAGGACAGTTTTGACCAATATGCTTGTTGGTCATGTATGGGAAAATGGTGTGAGTGAAAAGCGTGTGAATCCTGGTGCCAGCAGAAAGTGGGTATGAATTCTTCTTCTGTCAATACCCAGCTTTGGGCCCCCAGGCAAGTCACTTCACTACTCTGAGCTTCCTTTTTTAAATCGTGGAACCAGATATTGAGCCAGCAACCGGAAGTTGTGGTGAGGATTAGAGGAAATTTGTATATAGGGCATTACAGAAGGCATATTCCCAGTTACTGTGCACGCAATAAAGAAACATCACAGAACATTATAGAAGTACAATATTTTCTTTCCTTAAGTATGGAAAGAAACTGATGGAGTATTTCCTTAATTCTACAACGATAAAAGAAACTATTTGCTGGGCGCGGTGACTCATGCCTGTAATCCCAGCACTTTGGAAGGCTGAGGCGGGGGAATCACCTGAGGTCAGCAGTTCGAGACTAGCCTGACCAACATGAGGAAACCTCGTCTCTACTAAAATACAAAAATTAGCTGGGTGTGGTGGTAGGCGCCTGTAATCCCAGCTACTCAGGAGGCTGAGGCAGGAGAATCACTTGAACCTGGGAGGTGGAGGTTGTGGTGAGCCGAGATCCTGCCATTGCACTCCAGCCTGGACAAGAACAAAACTGCGTCTCAAAAAAAAAAAAAAAAAAGAAAAGAAAAAGAAAAAGAAAAAGGCCTATATAATACTCAGCAACAGGGCCATTCTATGGTGTTTGGGAGAATAAACCTATTTCAAGCACAAAGATTCTTCCTTCCTCTTTTACAATCTCTATTTTCTGTGCTCCTCCCCACTTTGAGGGAAGTGATACACTGACCTTCAGTGATGGCTTATTGCCATGGTTATCCAGTCTGTCTTGCATTTGCAGCCTGAGCTGACCAGTGCTCATCCTCGTGTGACCTTGGGTGAATTAATGGATCTCTGAACCTCCATTTTCTCCTGTGCAAAATAGCAGCTGCTGCAAAAATGAAGATGGCGCAGCACTTTGGGAGGCTGAGGCGGGCGAATCACGGTCAGGAGTTTGAGATCAACCTGACCAACATGGAAAAACCTTGTCTCTACGATAAATACAAAATTAGCTGGGCGTGGTGGCCCATGGCTGTAATCCCAGCTACTTGGGAGCCTGAGGCAGGAGAATCGCTTGAACCCGGGAGGCAGAGGTTGCGGTGAGCTGAGATAGCACCATTGCACTCCACAATGGGCAACAAGAGTGAAACTCTGCCTTAAAAAAAGAAAAAAAAAAAAAGGCAGGCTTGTTCCTGGGGGACATGAGACTCCTCTGATGCATGACTTTGGCTTTGTCAAAACTTTCTCAGAGCTGCACCACCCTCTCAGACTTTCCCTACCAACCCACCCTTTCTTCCCTTCTTCCTCTGCGGGGGTTAGGTCAGCATGGTGGTAAAACTGCTTCCCCCTCTCCGTCCACTTCTTTCTCCCAGGAAATGTCATGCATGCTTTCTCCCCGCCAGCCTGCTTTGCAGTCTGATAGTCTGCACCTCAAAGGAACCAAACAAATTCAGAAGATCCCCTGCCATAGGAGTCACAGTCTCAAATGCCTGCCTGGCGGGTAATGAACGTGAGTAAACAGGGTCAGGTGAGGACCCAGGTGAAATGAAAATTCCATGCCCTATTTTATGCGGACAGCCTCTACCTAGTTCTAACAGACTGTTATCGGATGAAATGTGAGCCTGCGGTTGAATGTCACTAGATTTTTAAAGAGAAAGACTACAAAAATTTTGCAATTTCTAGTTCAACTCTGTCATTTGTCAGAAGATATCAAGGCAGGGAAAGGAAGTGCTTTTCTAAGATCATCTGGAGAGAAGGCGCCTGGAATCCAAAGGTGCCACCTCCGGATCCGGCTCTGTCCTTTCTTCCTCTCTATTCATGATTGATTGACTATCTGGGATTGTATTTGCTGTGTCACAAGTTATCGAAACATTTAGCATCTTATAACAAGACATATTTATCGTCTCATAGTTTCTGTGGGTCAGAATCTGAGCCCTGCTTGGTTGAGCCCATGGTTCAGGGCCTCATACGAATCGACATTCAAGATGTCAGCCTAGGCAGGGATTTCATCTAAAGACTCTACATGGGAAGAATCTGCGTCCAGGCTCATGCGGTTACTGGTAGGATTCAGCTCCCTGAGGGCTGTTAGACTGAAGACCACAGATCTTTTCTCACTGTTGGTCAGAGGCCACTCTCCATTCCTTGCCACATGGGGCATTCCAGCATGGCAAATTGCTTCATCAAAGTGTGCAAGCTGAGAAGGCCATAGAGAATCTGCTAGCAAGATGAAAGTCACAATCTTTTGACATAACCCCATCCTGGAAATGACATCCCATCCCCTTTACTGTATCCTATTCTATTTGTTAGAAAGTCACTAGATCCAGCCCACACTGAAGGGCCAGCACTACAGGGACATGGGGTCCAGGGTAGGGACCACGAGAGCCGGGCTAGAATTCTGCCTATCACAAGGACTTTTTTTTTTTTAAATGGAAAATCTTTAATTGTGCTTGATCTTTCTCTTCTAAACCAGGAAACTACTTTTTAGGGTAGAGGTCAGAGGTCTATTAAGACAGAAACGGCTGGGAGCAGTGGCTCACACCTGTAATCCCAGCTCTTTGGGAGGCCGAGGCGGGTGGATTACCTGAGGCCAGGAGTTCAAGACCAGCCTGACCAATATGGTGAAACCGCATCTCAAAAAAAAAAAAAAGACAGAAACAAGTGCTGGTATAACTGCAGAGAGAGATGGAGAAGGGAGATCAGTGAAAGTGAGAAGGAAAAAAAAAATAGCAGGGGATTGTATGAGGGGAGCAAATGGAAGCTCCAAGCCAGGACAGAGAAACCCTCTGTTCTCCTTTTCAGGTGACCTTACTGTCTTTTCTTTTTCTTTTTTTTGAGATGGAGTCTTACTCTGCCACCCAGGCTGGGGAGTGCAGTGGCATGATCTCAGCTCACTGCAACCTCTGCCTCCCAGGTTCAAGCGATTCTCCTGTCTCAGCCTTCCGAGTATCTGGGATTACAGGCATGCGCCACCATGCCCAGCTAATTTTTGTATTTTTAGTAGAGACAGAGTTTCACCATGTTGGCCAGCCTTGTCTCAAACTCCTGACCTCAAGTGATCTACCTGCCTTGGCCTTCCAAAGTCCTGGGATTACAGGCATGAACCATCGCACTTGGCCTGTGTTCTCTTACATTTTGTCCTTGCCACAGGTGTGAAAAACCCACAGATTGTTCCTTAGCAAAGTTCAGAACATGGCTTTTGCAGAGATTATTTGCTCTTTGATTGTAATGTATTTCTTCTTCTGCTACTGAAAGTGTATGTAGTTGTCCAGGGAGAATACCCAGATCAAAACAAAGAAAATCTATTCCTTTGCACACAGGAAGTTGTAACTGCCAATGGGTTCTCCTTGCCCGTTGCCTAGACAGAGCTGATTTATCAAAACAGGGGACTCGCAATACAGAAATAGTTTAATTCGCTCAGAGTTGGCTCTACAGGAGACCAGAATTTTGTTATAACTCAAATCAGTCTCCCCAAAAACTCAGTGATTGGGGATTTTTTTTTTTTTTTTTTTGGTGAGACGAAGTCTAGCTTTGTCGCCAGGCTGGAGTGCGGCGGCGCAATCTTGGCTCACAGCAACCTCCGCCTCCTTAGTTCAAGCAATTCTCCTGCCTCAGCCTCCCAAGTAGCTGGGACTACAGGTGCGTGCCTCCATGCCCAACTAATTTTTTGTATTTTTAGTAGAGATGGGTTTTCACCATGTTGGCCAGGATGGTCTCAATCTCTTGACCTTGTGATCTGCCCACCTCGGCCTCCCAAAGTGCTGGGATTACAGTCTGGGACTGGGGTTTTTAAGGATAATTTGGTGGGTAGGGGGCCGCTGAGTCAGGAGTGCTGATTGGTCAGGCTGGAGATGAAATCATAAGGAGTCGAAGGAGTTCTTTTGTGCTGAGTCAGTTTCTGAGTAGGAGCCATAAGACCAGATGAGCCAGTTTATCAATCTGGGTGGTGCTGATTCTTTGAGTACAGGGTCTGCAGAATATCTCAAGCACTGATCTTTGGTTTTACAATAGCGATGTTATTCCCGGGAGCAATCTGGTGAGGTTCAGAATCTTGCACCCTCCAGCTGCATGACTTCTAAACCATAATTTCTAATTTTGTGGCTAATTTCTTAGCCCTGCAAAGGCTGTGTCGTCCCCAGTCAGGAAGAGGGTTTATATTATGAAAGGGCTGTTACAGTCTTTCATTCAAAGTTAAACTGTTGACTAAGTTCCTCCCAAAGTTAGTTTGGCCTACACCAAGGACAGCTTGGAGGTTAGAAGCAAGATGGAGTCAGGTAGGTCAGATCTCTTTCACTGACACAGTTTTCTCAGTTGTAATTTTTGCAAAGGTGGTTTTGAAGTGTGGAAAAATATTAAATGGATAACTGTTAATATTTTTAAAGGGTTGGACAGCCTTGTCCCATTGAATGCTCAGAATAACCCCGTGAGATTGATATTACTATTGTCCCCATTTTATAGAGGAAGAAATTGAGGCTCAGGGCAATTATGAAACTTGCCTAACTGTGGTCACAGCTAGGTGGTGCTGGAGCAGGAATCGATTCATATTTGTTTTACTCCAGTAACTGTCACCAGAGCATTACTCAAACTTTATTCACTCATGTGTAAACTGTCATAGCTGTTGTCGTATCTAATACCACTTACTCTCCTGTCACATATTTATATCATATATGGGAACATTTTGCCACTCTCTCCCTCTAACATGCAGTGGTCCAGGCTCTGAACTACTGAAGTGAACTGAGTTCAATTCTGATTCCACCACAAGCTGGACCATCCTGGGAAAGCTACTTAACCTCTCTGAGCTGTAGTTTTCCCATCTCTCAAATGGGGCGCATGGGGTCAATTTGCTGACTAATAGAGAGACTAAGTAATATGAGAGAAATAAATTACCAGGTACATTGCAGGTGCTCCATAAATACTTTGTTGGAAGGACTCTTAAGAAGTAGAATTTATCTCTATTTAATGAGCTCTTCTAAAAGACCTAGCCATAGTTAACATGCTTCCAACAACGTCATCAATATTGATGAGTTTCCATGCTTCCCAGGACTTCCCAGAAATGTCCAATTAAGAACTTGTTAAAATTGGAATGAAAATTTAATATCCTATAGTTTGAGATAACATCAAAAAGCCTTGTTACTCTATTTGGATCATGTCAAGGAAACTAGATAAATATGTTTGCTGTAGTATTTTTTTTTGGGTGTGTGTGTGTGAGTGTGTGTGTGTGTTTTCTGCTTACTTGTGGAAACCATAATGACAATATTATACCGTGACTGAGAGTGTAGATTTGGGAGTCAATAAGACCAGGTTTTAATTTCTGATCACTCAATTTATTGACTTTGTGATATTGATTATCTGATAGCTCTCTGCCTCAATTTCATTATATAAGCTGGGAATACTTCAGCTGTAAGTAGTAACCACCAAAACTAAAAGCCAACAGAGACAGAAACAAAGAGGTCACAATGTTTCCTCACTTAAAAGGGTGCAGAGGTAGCAGTTACTGTGCTTCAATAGCTCCAGAATGTCCATGCTTTGTGGTTCCCCGAGCTTTTTCTTAAGGTCGCAGGATGCCTAACCCAGTTCACTTTTATGGCGGGGAAAAGACAAACAAGTAGAACGATGGACATCTTATCATTTGCAAGACAACAAACCTGCTCAGAAACTTCCCGGCAATCTTCTGTTCCGGCTTCCCTGGCCTGAAATGTGCCATAAGGCCAAGTCGCAAGGGGGCCTGGGAAGGGCTCCAGAGTGGAAGTGGCTGAGGAATGGGGAACTGCCGTGAGGATGAACGGAGATAACACCTATAAAGGGCTTGGCACTGCGCCGGACTGTAACAAGCACTTCATTCATACTCACAATGATTGGCATTTTCATAATCAGGGGGTGTTTGAACTGGAACAGGGGAACTGAGCCCCGATTCCAGTGTTTTACAGGGAGTGAGTGTTAGATGCAGGGCAGAAACCTGAGTTTCTGCCAAACTGGATGCTCCATGAGGGGAGGGTCTATGTCTTTCTTGTCGATTAGCCCAGCTCAGTGCCTAAAAGTAGATAAACATAAGGTGCTACTCAGTAAATATTTGATAAAGGAATTCATACGTAATGAAAATTTGATATATTTCATTAAAAAATTTTTTTTTTATTTCCATAGTTTTTTTTGGGTAACAGGTGGTATTTGGTTACATGAGTAAGTTCTTTAGTGGTGGTTTGTGAGATTTTGGTGCACCCATTACCAGAGCAGTGTACACTGAACCCAATTTACAGTCTTTTATCCTTCACCCCCTTCCCACTCTTTCCCCTTGAGTCTCCAAAATCCATTATGTCATTCTTATGCCTTTACATCCTCGTAGCTTAGCTCCCACTTACGAGTGAGAACATACAATGTTTGGTTTTTCATTCCTGAGTTACTTCGCTTAGAATAATAGTCTCCAATCCCATCTAGGTTGCTGCGAATGCCATTAATTAATTTCCCTTTATGACTGAATAGTATTCCATAATATATATATATATATATATATATATATACACACACACACATATATATACACACACATATTTATATACACACACATATATATATACACACACATATATATATACATATATATATATATATATATATGTATACACACACACCACAGGTTCTTTATCCACTCATTAATTAATGGGCATTTGGGTTGGTTCCACATTTTTGCAATTGCAAATTGTGTGGCTATAAACATGCATATGCAAGTATCTTTTTAGTATAATGACTTCTTTTCCTTGGGGTAGATACCCAGTAGTGGGATTGCTGGATCAAGTGGTAGGATAATTTGGTGCATTTCTTAAAGATTTTATTGTTCGCCATTCTCAAAAGCCATTTATTCATTGTCTCTTTAATAAACTTCAGAATCTAAGAGTCATAAAGCTGGAACTTTTGTCAGTATATTAATTATCTGTTGCTGTGTAACAAATTATCCCTAAATTTACCCACTTAAAATATGAACTTTTTAAAATTCTTTTTTTTCTCTATATTAAAATGAAAGATCTTCTCAAGGGCCAGCTAGAAAAATAATGAACATTTCTTATCTCACTGTTTCTGAGGTCAGCAATCCTACAGCAGTTTAGATGGATGGTTCTGGCTCAGGGCCTCTTGTGAATAGTTAAGATGCAGTCAAGATGTTGGTCTGGGCTAGAGGCACCCAAAGGCTTGCCTGAAGTTGGACAACACGCTTCTGAGCAGGCTCACGCATGTGGCTGTTGGTTGGAGGCCTCCGTTCCTCACCATGCAGACCTTTCTATAGGGTGGCTTGAGTTCTCATGACACAGCAGCTGGCTTCCTGAGAAGAACAGCACAGAGCAAACTCCAGTGCCTTTTATGATTAGTCTTGGATATCATCCAGTGTCACCCACACAACCTTCTATTCCTTAGAA
This sequence comes from Cacajao melanocephalus, assembly GCA_963573385.1. NCBI lineage: Eukaryota > Metazoa > Chordata > Mammalia > Primates > Pitheciidae > Cacajao > Cacajao melanocephalus. Next base: position 15,707 of record CAUYLG010037504.1, read on the forward strand.
ACAAGTCCCTGGACCCAGCCTACACTCCAGGGGAAGGGAAATAACTTCTGCCTTTTGGAGACGGGAGTGCCAGAGAATTTGTGGACATATTTTAAAACCACCTCCATCTGTTTTGTTCAATGATTTCTAGCATCTAAATATGCTTGGCTCATACAGTAGGTGCTTTAACAGAAGTAGTTCCTGTTTATAGGTCTTGAATCTTATACAACTGGGGGTTTCCTGAAAGAAAAAGAACACAAAATTAGTTAGGATAAGTTAATGTTTATTTAGAATAAAAGAAGATAGTACAAAAAATTGTAAAAATTTTAAAGCTGAAAAATATCACTAATATCATAAAATCCCCCAAAATAGCATCTTTTAAAAATTAACTAACTGCTTTTTTTTTTTTTGAAACAGAGTCTTGCTCTGTTGCCCAGGCTGGAGTGCAGTGGCACAATCTTGGCTCACTGTAACCTCCACTTCCTGGGTTCAAGCAATTCTCTTGCCTCAGCCTCCCGAGTAGCTGGGATTACCAGCACTCGGTATTATACTTTTGTCCTATATATTTTAGCTACATGCTCTTTAATTTCCTTTTAACAATACTAGATTATTATTTTATAGAGAGAGACTATGAAAAAGAAGATTTAGTCTTTATTCCATCATGATCGATCAGAATTTTAAATTTAATATAATTTAATTTAACTCTAGAGACAGGGTCTCACTCTATTGCCCAGGTTGGAATGCCATGGAGTGATCATATGCTAACTGCACTGTCAAACTCCTGGGCTCAGGGGACCTTCCTGCCCCAGTGTCTGGAGTAGCTGGGACCACCAGTATCAGCCACCACACCTGACCAATTAATTTTTTTTTTCTTTTTGTAGAGATGAGGTCTTGCTATATTTCCCATGCTGGTCCTGAACTCCTGGTCTCAAGTGGTCCTCCTGCCTCAGCCTCCCAAAGTGTTGGAATTGCAGATGTGAGCCACTGTGCCTGGCATGACTGATCCAAAATAAAAATTCTTTTTTGAAATTATTATTGTCAGTTTTGAAAAGTTTCTTTTGGCTTCACCACTTATTACTGGTCAGGTGTTGTAAAATTTTAGGATTATTGTGTTAAATTTGAGAAAACATATTTCTTTCTTACATGATCTCTGAGATTTCAGGGCAATTCAAGTTTTTTGGGCAACAATTAATCTTAATGCTCTTTGAAGGATGACACTCATTCACCAGTCCTGTTGTTTCTATCCTCTTTGTAAAGATGGAGCATGCGTTTTATATTATCTTTATCAATTTGAATACATCATGTCAAGTCAACAAGAAGTTTACTTCATTTTCTGGGTGATTCTATCATTTACTCCTCTTTAATAATAGGATGATTAGATAACCCAATAGTTTATTGATTACTTTTGTTCAAAATTCTATCTTGTTCTTAATGGTGTGACCTATGTTCTGTTTCAGCAGAGAATTCACTGAGAGCTGAAGGTCAAGGTGCTTCAAATATCATGAGAGGTGGCTGGGCACAGTGGTTGACACCTGTAGTCCCAGCACTTTGGGAAGCTGAGGCGGACAGATCAGCTGAGATCAGAAGTTGGAGATCAGCCTGGGCAACATGGTGAAACCCCATCTCTACTAAAAATACAAAAATTAGCCGGGTGTGGTGGCACACGCCTATAACCTCAGCTGTTTGAGAAGCCAAGGCTGAGAGGTGCTTAAACCCTGGAGAAGGAGGTTGCAGTGAGCTGAGATTGTGCCACTGCACTCCAGCATGGGGTACAGAGTGAGACTTCATCTCAAAACAAAACAAAAAATCATCAGAGGCCACTGGATTTGTTGGAAATGCACTAACTGTGACCATCCTGTGTGTTGTCACACACATGCTTGCTGTTTGTGGAACTGCAACACTGAAAGGTGAATTTCAGGGTCTGCATACACGGTTTTATTGGAACACAGCTACGCTCATTCTGTGTGGAAGGTTTTGTGTGACAATGTCAGAGTTCAGTAATTGCAACCGAGGCTACATGGCCTATAAAACCTAAAGTATTTGCTATTTGGCCCTTTACAAAAAATTTGCTGACTGACTACCCTCCTATGACAATAAGTCAAAGACATATACACCTCCTCAGCCTCACTGAAGCGATGGCCAATTTTCAGTCCTGAGTACGTTCCAACCTGTAGGCTGTCTTAAAACTCACCACCCTGCTATTCCTTCTGCCTGGAACATTCTTCTCTCTCCTAGCCATTTTTCCGTCTGATCCCGTTTCTTCTTCAGACGATGTCACCTAATGGGAAAATACTTTCTGAACACTGAACTAAAACAGGTCCTCCCTGTTATTTATTTATTTTTTGAGACAGAATCTATTGCCCCGGTTGGAGTGCAGTGGCATGATCTCGGCTCACTGCAACCTCCGCCTCCCAGGTTCCAGTGATTTTCCTGCCTCAGCCTCCTGAGTAGCTGGGATTACAGGCACCCATTGTCATGCCGGGATAATTTTTGTATTTTTGGTAGTGATGGGGTTTTACCATGTTGGCCAGGCTGGTCTTGAACTCC
>CAUYLG010037506.1:0-14204 GCA_963573385.1 Cacajao melanocephalus
AATTTTGTACATCAAAAGTAAATTTTTTTTTTTTTGAGATGGAGTCTGACTCTGTCACCAGACTGGAGTGCAGTGATGTGATCTCGGCTTACTGCAACCTCCGCCTCCTGGATTCAAGTGATTCTCCTGCCTCAGCCTCCTGAGTAGCTGGGACCACACCCAGCTAATTTTTATATTTTTAGTAGAGACAGGGTTTCACCATGTTGGCCAGGATGGTCTCGATCGCCTGACCTTGTGGTCTGCCTGCCTAGGCCTTCCAAAGTGCTGGGATTACAGGTGTGAGCTACCGCACCTAACCAAAAGTAAATCATTTCTAAATATGAAATATTTAGAACTGAATAATAATTTAAAACTACTTACAAAATACATGAGATTTGCAAGTAGTGCTTTGAGGGAAATCTGCAGCCTTGCATGCATATGTTAGGAAACAAGTAATATTTAAAGTGAATTAGCCACACAGTCAACTCAATAAATAAGAAAAGATACAGCAGCACTATCCCAAAGATTGAAGAAATAAATTATAGAAATAAGAGATGAAATTAATGGAAAGGAAATCTAAGATATAATCGACACTCAAAAATCAGAGAAAACAAAAACTTTCTTCTTTCGAAAATGTTAATAAAATAGGCAAATATCTGACAAAAGCCATCAAAAACAAAACAAAACAAGCCACAAACAGATGATTAGAGGGGGCACAGTTAACAGATCATTTAAAAATAGCTAAAGGAAATATTATGATCAACTTCATGCAAGTAAATTGGAAAACTTAAATAAAATGGAGAATTTTCTAGATAGACTATAAACTACCAATATTGACTGGAGAAGCAATAGAAAACAAATCACTACAATCATTGAAGAAATCAGACCTACAGTAAAAAAAAACTCTGCCAATCAAAAATCAATTGGGCTGATGAATTAAACATTTAAGAAGGGTTAGTCTTAATTATATAAGCTATTCCAGAGACTAAATATGTGACCTCTATTTCATAGAAACTTTTCAAGACAATGGAAGGAGAAGGAATGTTTAACAAATCTTTTTATTTAGAGTAATCCAACACTTGATCTAAAAACTCGAGAAGGACCATATAAGAGAGAAAACATACAGATCAATGTAATTTATGAACATAATTAAATGCAGAAATTCTAAATATAATATTGTAGCCCAAGCCAGCAAGCTATTTAATAAATCTTTAAATTTATAAATGTATGGCTGGGTGCAGTGGCTCACGCCTGTAATCCAGCACTTTGGGAGGCCGAGGCAGGTGGCTCACCAGAGGTCAGGAGTTTGAGACCAGCCTGACCAACATGGAAAAACTCTGTCTCTACTAAAATTAGCCGGGCATGGGGTGGGTCATGCCTGTAATCCCAGCTACTTGGGAGGCTGAGGCAGGATAATCGCTTGAACCCAGGAGGCAGAGGTTACAGTGAGCTGAGATCTTGCCATTGCACTCCAGCCTGGGCAACAAGAGCAAAACTCCATCTCAAAAAAAAAAATTATAAATGTATTATAAATTTATAATACATGTATATATGATTTATTCTATATAAATATATAATATATTTATATATAAGTAAATATATAATATATAAGTAAATATTATAGATTAGTATATAAGTAAAAATATATTTATATATATTATATGTATTATATAAGTAAATCTGTATTACATATAAGTAAATTTATATATTACATGTGTATTTATATGTAAGTAAATATATATTTAAAGTAAATACATATTATATACATATTTATATGTAAATATATGGGGGATGGGGAGAAGAGAGTCTTTTATTCAATTTCTTCTGCCTGCTACTTTTTCAAGTTTTATTTTGTTTTCAATTGACACATAGTAATTGCCTATATTTATGGGATAGGAGATGTTTCAGTACACTTATACATTACATGATGATTAAATCAAGATAATTAGCATGTTCATCACCTCAAACATTTATTATTTCTTTGTGGCAAGAATACTCAAAATCCTCTCTTCTAGCAATTTTGAAATAGATAACACGTTATTATTAACTATAGTTACCCTAGTGTGCAAGTAACACCAGAACTTATACCTAAAAATATATTTTAAATATTCAATATAACTCAGCACATTGATATATCACAAAAGTAGCTTTATAAATCAATACAGAAAAAATAATCTATGCAATAAGCAGTACTCAGCAAAAAAAATATTCTCCATATTGTAAAAAATAAATTAGCTTTCTGGCTTACATCATATATAAAAACAAATTCCAGACAGATTAACAGCCTAACTATGTAAAGCAAAGCATTGAAACTTTAAAAGGAGAATATAGGTGAAGATTGTCTAACCTCATCATAGAAAATAATTTATTTAAAAGTCCAAAAACAGACTGGGCACAGTGGCTCATGCCTGTAATCCCAGCACTTTGGGAGGCTGAGGCAGAAGGATCACTTGACCTCAGTAGTTAGAGACCAGCCTGGACAACATAGTGAGACCTCATCTCTACTTAAAGAAAGAGGAGCCAGGCGTGGTAGTGCATACCTGTGGTCCCACCTTACTGGAGAGTTTGAGGCAAGAGGACTGCCTGTACCCTGGAGTACAAGGCTCTGTGGGCTACGATCTTGCCACTGCACTCTGGCCTTGGTGACAGAGTGAGATCTGGTCTCCAAAAGAAAAAAAAAAAGAAAAAGTCCCAACACAGTACAAAACATCAAGTAAACAGTTGGTAAGTTTGACCTAAAAAAAATCTTTATATGACGAAGGACTCACAAACAAAATTATGACTGAAAGGCTGGGACTACACATAAAGCTCAAAAACAATGGTTATACCAGAAGAAAAAGGAGTCTAAATAAATCAGTGAGTAAAAAGAAAATTCAATAAACAAGTGGACAAAATATGAGCAAGTAATTTGTAGACAGAGAAACCTGAATACCTAACAGGTAATCAATATATAGCAGTTAAATCACCCAGCATTCTGAAAACCCAAATGAAATAATGGAAATGCCAAGTAATGATGAGGTGGAAAGGGAACCTTTCATACACTGTGGATGAGATGGTAATCACTTTAAGAACTAACTGTCAATATCTAGTTAAGCTAAAGTTGTGCATACCCCATGACAGAGCTATTTCAATTCTGCTTATATTCTTTAGAGAAACCTTTGCACAAGGGTACAAAAGAGAATTGATTAGGATGCTCACTGGAGGATTGTTTGTAATTGCCAAAAATTTACAGAACAACTAAATAACCCTCTGTAAGGGCTGAAGAATCTTGTGATATAATCGTGTATTGGAATACTAATGCAGCAGGAAATATGAATGAACTAGACTTACATGAACCAATGTGGAATAATCTTAAAATATAAGTTGAATTAAATGTAGAACGTTACAGATGATTCTTAAAGTGTGATACCACGTATGGACATTGGAAGCCTACGAAGCAATATTTTATATTAATAATTCCAAATGCATACCTATATGGTAAAAGTACCACAGGATACACAAACATCAACTTCAGAGTCGTAGTTGCCTCCCAGAAAAGGTGTGGGGAAAGGGAACCTCAGTGATGTTTGGCTATATCTGTAATTTGTATTCCTTTACATTATTTTTAAAACACTAAAGCAGCTAGGACACAATGTTAACATTTCTAAACTTAAATAATCAAAATCAACTTCAGGGTCATAGTCGCCTCCAGGAAAAGGTGTGGGGAAAGGGAGCATCAGTGATGTTTGGCTATATCTATAATTTGTATTCCTTTACATTACTTTTAAAACACTAAAGCAGCTAGGACACAATGTTAACATTTCTAAACTTAAATAATGTGCAGTGGAGATCATTATATTCATCATTTTTGTCTTGTATTTGAAATATTTCATAAAGAAAGACTTAAATACTGACAAGATGTTACCATAAATGTTCAGTTAGCAGTAAGTTCCCAGGTGGCACAGAGGACTGAGCAGGGAACTCTTGTCAGTCAGGGTGTGCTGCAGGTGTCTTGCAAAATGGCACCCACACTGCTATGATAAGAAGAAGAAAGAGGCTCCAAAAAGAGATAAGGAGAGGGCATATGGGAAGCCATGACAAGGCATGGTGCTGTTGGGGAGCTGTAAGTCATCTGGAGCAGATAAGCATGAAGTGGTAGCAGGTATCAAAGGTGGTGGATGGCCCCGTGCTGTGGCTCACACCTGGAATCCCAGCATTTTGGGAGGACGAGGCCAGAGGATGGATCACTTGAGCCCAGGAGTTCAAGACCAGCCTGGGCAACATGGTGAGACCGCATCTCCATAAAAAAATTAAAACTTAGCCAGGTGTGGTGGTGCATATCTGTGGTCCCAGCTACTAGGGAGGCTGAGGTGGGAGGATCTTTTGAGCTCAGGAGGTTCAGGCTGCAGTAAGCCATGATTGCGCCACTGCACTCCAGCATCACTGACAGTCTCCAAAAAAAGCAGGGGGAGAGAGAGATAAAGAGAGAGGGGAAGAGGGAGAGAGGAAAAGAAGGAAAGGGCAGGGCAGGGCAGGGCAGGGCAGGGAAGGGAAGGGAAGGGAAGGGAAGGGAAGGGAAGGGAAGGGGGAAGAGAGGAGGGAGGGAGGAAGGAAGGGAAGGGAAGGGAGGGAGGGAGGGAGGAAGAAAGGGAGGGAGAGAGGGAAGGAAGGAAGGGGAGTGGGGGGGGAGGGAATGGGAGAGGGAGAGGGAGAGCGAGAGGGAGAGAGAAAAACAAAGCTGGCAGAAGATGTAGCTACAGAGAAAGATTAAGCCTGTCTTGGTTGCAGGTCAAGATTTGATATCTTAGAAAGGTAAATGCTCATGGCAAGCTCTCACTTCAATCCAGAGTGTCATTTTTCCTCTTCTATGTTATCTTTCTTCCCCAAGATAATCTTCCAATTGCAATTTAGCATCTATTGGGAAAGGCCCTCATTTTACCAACCAAAGAATGTATTGATCACTTTGAGGATTAACCCATCTGAAAGGTTTTGTCTTTGTAATCCAAGCTAACTTAGTTGGCTTTCTGGAATAACTGATTCCTAGGAAAGGTTTATGATGGAATCAGGGAATAGACCGTGTCAGAAGTGGTTCCACTGGTAGAAAATTTCATTCAAGTAACATTGTGATAAACAAAGACAGATGCTTAATAAATTACAAATGATGTTGATGGATTTTTCGTTGTGAAAATCAATAATGAAAGAGGTGGTTACTTTAATTCATTTTCTAAAGAATGAAATGAGGATGCCATCTCATCCCACCTCTCAACTTCGGGGTATTTTTTCATCATAAATGTGAGAAGAATTGGGAAGAAAAATTAATAAGGCTTGGCACTGTATACAGAAGGAGTGAGCAAAGATAGTGCAGAGGGTTCAAGTCCACCTGACTGAGAAGAAAGGATGACCTTGAAAAGAGGATGTCTTTCACAAGAGGACAAGGAGAATGGTTTGGGGCTGGATTTGAAATTCAGCATATGATGACTACACATTCCAAATCTAGTTTTTTCATTGCTGTCTCTCCACTATGACCTGCAGTAGCCAAGAAGTCTTTCTCAAGGTTTCTCTATAGCATTCGGAAATTCAGTTTCTCCCATAAAAGGTCAATCTCTCCCTTTTCTTGATTCAATGCCACCTCTCAACAGAAACCTGGCAGCCTGGAAACTGACATCAGTAAACAGTGTGCCCCCCACTTTGGGGAAGTACTGTCTCGTTTCTGGTCTTCTCTCCTCCTTCTCACTTTGGTTTGAAACCTTTGTGTTTCCTAATCCTCCTGATCATGCTTGAGTGATAGATAGATTATCATAGAATATCCACGAAGAATTTCCCTAATTTCTAAGACTGCCATCACCAGAGGTTTCAGTCTAGGTGACTGACAAGTGATTAATGCAGGTAGCAACATGGATGGTAGTATTAATCTGGATTCAATTGATTTAGATTTGAACTATGAAGATTTTATTGACTCGTTCATTCCTCCACCCATACTTAGGGCGTCTCTTTATGTTATCAAGCATATGCTGGTATTTACAATTAACACTGAACTATGCACTTGCAGGTAAGAGCCCTTGCCTTCCTGAGTCAGCTGCCCTTTCCCTCTTTTTTACAGTTTAAGCTAAGTTCCTGTTGGAGAGCACAGTGGCACATTGCTCATTTCTTTCAGCAAACAACACTGTTTCTCAGGTAAAGGCAAAAATACCTGCTCTATTAGCTCAGCTGCCCTATTTCTTTCATGACCTGGTAAAATGTCAGTATATACTATAAACCATTATATGCATATCCACTTTTTTTTTTTTTTTTTTGGTTAACAGTTACTAATATTTATTCACCGGAAAATGTCTCAGCTCTCTTTTTTTATTTCAGTACTCTGTGTGGAAAGACCTCTCTCTCTCTCTCATTATTTACTCGTGAACAAAACCTAGGGAAAATTTTAGGAGAAAGCGTTTCCTATGATCATCACATGTCTTCCATATTACCCTCAGGCTTAAAAGCATCATGAGGAAAAGGCCAAACTCTTTCTCTGTTAGAAAATATACATAAGCCTGTGAAACGCTATGCAATTGCTGAAGAGTGATTTACTTCCAATTGTGTGGTCACTTTTAAAATAGGTGTAATGTGATACTGAGAAAAATGTGTGTTTTGTGGATTTGAGGTGGAGAGTTCTGTAAATAACTGTTAAGTTTACTTGTTCCAGGTCTGAGTTCAAGTCCTGGATATCCTTGTTAATTTTCTATCTCGTTGATCTGTCTAATATTGACAGTATAATGTTAAATTCATTTTTAACACCCACTTGGTTCCCTCACTACCCACCCTGTGGTTTCCAGTTCATAACCAAGCCTTATCACTTGTTAATCTCCTAAGTAACCCAGATCTACTTGTTCTACTCCAACCACCACAACCTTAGGCCGAGCTGTCATCGTCTCTTGTCTGGGCACCAGCCATCCTATCTGTTCTTAGTAACCCAGGTAACTTTTTCCATACTCTTACTTCAAGTAAAAAAGTACTTCTTGGAAGTAGCCTCATTTTATTTAACCAAATGGAATAAATAACATTTTAACCAAAACCAAATAAATATATACATATATATTATGTATGTGTGTGTGTGCGTGTGTGTGTGTGTGTGTGTGCTTAAATTGCTTCAAAGATAATGAGCTTTTATGTTGCTATAGTTTCTTATATTCTTTATGGTAAATCCTACAAGATTTACTCACTCTTTGCTACCAACCCCAGTACTAAATAAGCTATTTTGGGGCCTCACTCTACTAGATTCTCATGTACAGAGATAGTGTCTGTGTCTTAGGTAGTGGTCATAGATATTGCTTCCAATGTTGCTGATTTTAGTAGCATAAAGAAAATATAGCCCAGTAAATGGAAGGGCAAAGGAGAATGAAATTTTTAATAGCTTTGCTCTCTTAGTGCTCTGTCTGTAAGAATCACTGTTGCACTTGACATTTGTTGCCATTTTGCTTTTTCATTTTGAATTGTGGAGCCAGACTGTGTCTCTGTGTTGAGGGGAGGAGAAGGAGTGACCTCAGAAATGTCAGAATTATTACTAATGGTAGCATTTAAGCTTGGATAGGTGGGCAATGGCGCTTGATCAATCTGCTTAAATGCTGACTGTAGAGTAGGGACCTGAAACAATAATGGGAAGCTATATAAAATTTGGAAGAGGCCAAATATGTGATAGGAAAGATGTGGCTTCTTTTCAAGTACAGGCCACATGATATGGTAGCAGCAGATGTCTTAAGGAATAAGGGCAGCGTCTGAGCAGACCCAAATGTAATCTCACCTCTGTCATTTCCTACTTGTGACATCAGGCAGGGTCCACAATCCTTCTGAGCCATCATCTTTCTTTCATGTAAAATGCAATCATACCACCCACTCAAGGGGCTGATGGAAAGATTAATGAGATTGTGTATACAAAATTCCAGGCACCATAGATCCCAGTTTGCTTTTTTCTCCCTTATTTCTGTTTTAACATTGCAGATAATTTCCATTAACAGGTGATTAAGGACTAGGTCTAAGGCTCCTTTTAAGAGATTAGCCCAGCCCACAGACCTTGAAGAGAGAGTTTGTAATTCACTGTAGAGAGTTTGCTCCCACTTATTCCTGCTAAACAAGTACCTGAAGAGGTTTGAACAGGCATTAGAGATAGTTGGTGGTACTTGTCTAGATGCAGTGCTGTCAGATGAATTTTTCTATCTGATGCAGATTGGTCTGAGGCCAGCTTCTTGACCTCGGGTTGCAAGTGGTGGCTAGGAGCAGTTGTTCATGACAACTTGTGTTCTTGCACATGACTCACAACCAAGAGTAAGACAGCCTCCAGACCATATATTCTAGAAATAAATCTAGATGTTTCTACTCAGACTAATTTTTCTCTATGGAGACACTGGAGCTTTTCTGGGCCTAAGCCACCTATCTGACCTCATTTCAGGACAGGCAGAAGGCCTTGTGCTGAATGCTTACTCAAGGCCTAAGACAGCCAAGGCAAGTAGATTTAACATGCTTTGCAACTAATCTACTTGTAGTGACTGCCTAACTAGATGTTTGTAGAATTCCCAGTCCTCTTCTGGACTCAGCGTAAATTGTGTCCCTTGATCAGTTATGATGTCTCCCACAGGTACTGAGGAGGGTTAAGACACACATGACAGAATTGGAAACCTCATTATCTGGGAATGCCTCAAAGTTCCACTTTAGTTCAATAAGGACACTGTCCATTATTCAAGAGCTGGCCTTAGCCACACATACACGGAGCATAGTGTCATGACTGCATAACTCCTTGAGCTCGATGACAACACCATGAACCCAATATGCAAAGACAACCTCAATTTTTGATCAATGTCTCAAGGGGTTCCAGACCCACTAATAATTTTGAATGTCACCAGGGATATATGTCCTGCATACTACCTAGTCCCTCACAAACTTGTGATTCTGGAGACTCAGGGACTTTCCTGGCATCACTTGAAATCATTGAAAGCCAAGGTCAGCCCTGATGCTTTTATCGTCACTTCCATCAGCCTCCCTCTGGTTGGCACATAGTGGAGTACAAAAGAAAACAAAATGTACTGTTCCTGACACATAAATCCCAGACTGTGAAATATTTAGACTTTTTAAGCCCAAAGCCCACCTGTCTTCTACCCTGCTGCCTGAGCTATTGATCTTCTGCCAGACACATGTATTCATGATCAGTCAAAGATGTCATCCCATGGAGAATTTAATGAAAGAAATCTACAGAAATGCTTCATCTGCCCGTCTATTGTCTTTCCTCCTTGTCAACAGGAGAAGTAAAGATGCACATTTGTGCAACAAGCACTAGGTGTTAAATAAAATCATTATCTAAAACCACCACCTTCCCCTGGACTCCAGGATTGCAGTATTAGCACAGGTGAACTATAGTTTACACCAAACAGGGATTCCTGAGAACACAGTACTGGCTAGAATCATGAAAAGTATTAAAATATTCTTTTATTATGGCCACATTGAGCACATATTAGGGCTGCTCAGACTTTTCTGATAATGATTCCATTAGGCTATTACATAATCTGAACGTTGGGTGATATTGTTATTCTTCCTTTCCTGACTCATCAAAAACTATACAGTACCAGCCCCACCATGAAAATACCAACCTGATACTTACATCAGAAACTATGTGTTTGACTTTACCTTGGAAGAATTTTGGGATACGGAGGTCCATCTATGTCCTTTGAACAAACAGAGTTCTGTATTAGAAACACCCCCATTTCTCCATCTCACCTACCTGTCTCTAATTCTATAATTTTTATGTTTTTAATCTGAGAACTCTTTTTGCTTTGTCTTTCAAATGAAAATTTCACCATGAATTCATTTGTTGTTGTTGGGGTTTATTTTTTGTTTTCCAGGGCTGCCATAACGAAGTACTACAAATTAGGTGGCCTAAACAACAGAAATATATTGTCTCACAGTTCTGGAGGCCAGATGTCTGAGAGCAAGGTGTTGGAGGATTGATTCCTCTACAGGACTATGAGGGAGAATTTGTTCCATGATTTTCTCCTAGTTTCTGTGGTTTCATAGCAATCTTTGGCTTTTCTTGGTTTGTGAAATCATCATCCTATCTCTGTCTTGCAGTTTCCATGGTGTACTCTGTATGTGTGTGTCTGTCTCTGTGCCTAAATTGCTCTTTTTCTAAGGATTCTAGACATATTGCATTGGGATCCTCCCTAATGACGTCACTTTAATTTTATGTTTTACAAAGACCCTCTTCATAAGCCCCAGGGGTTAGGACTTCAATATTTCTGGAGGAAACACACTTCAACCCATAACAAATCTCGATTATAAAACATAAAAATGAAGCTGCTTCTCTTAAAATGGGATGGGAGACCAAAGGCCCTCTCTCTATTAGAAACCTTTCTCTCTCTTTCATTCATCTCCCTTTCTCTCTCTTGACATTTCTCTAAAATGCTATGAGCTGCATAAAACATACTTTATAAAATCACTGCTCCAACAAAACTGATATGCAACAATAAAATATTTTAGCAGTTGTCAGAGGTCTAGTATCAGTTAAGTTTTGCATTTACCAATTTAATATTAACTCCAATCTTAAGGAACAAGTCTTGTGACTTATTGCACTGCAGAGGTCAGCTCCTTTAAGGGAGCACAGGAAGGCTATAAGGGCACCAGGGTGGGGCTGGGGAGTGGAAGTTGTAAGGGAACTCTCTCTTTTTTTTAATTGTACTTTAAGTTCTGCGGTACATATGCAGAATGTGCAAGTTTATTACATAGGTATACATGTGCCATGGTTGGCTGCATCCATCACCCTATCATCTACATTACATATTTCTCCTAATACTATCCCTCCCACAGGACTCCAACCCCCAACAGGCCCCTGTGTGTGTGATGTTCCCCTCCCTGTGTCCATGTGTTCTCATTGTTCAATTCCCACTTATGAGTGAGAACATGCGTTGTTTGGTTTTCTGTTCTTGCGTTAGTTTGCTGAGAATGATGGTTTCCAGCTTCATGCATGGAACATAAACTCATCCTGCAAAGGACATGAACTCATCCTTTTTTATGGCTGCATAGTATTCCACAGTGTATATGTGCCACATTTTCTTTATACAGTCTATCATTGATGGGCATTTGGGTTGGTTCCAAGTCTTTGCTATTGTGAGCGGTGCTGCAATAAGCTCATTCAGCTTCCCCTATTGTTAATAACTTACAGAACCATTGTACAAAGGAAATTAACATTTATACAATAATATTACTGGAGTTCTTGTTTGAATTTCATCAGTTTTCCCTTAATGTCCTTTTTCTTTTCCACAATCCAGTTCAAGTTCCCATATTGCATGTAATTGTTGTGTCTTTGTCTCTTTCAGTCTTTGATAGTTCTTCATTCTTTTCCTGTCTTTCGTGACTTAGATACATTGGATTCATCCTAGCCAGTTACTTTGTAGAATGTCTCTCAGCTGGGGTTTGTCTAAAGTTTTCTCATTATTTTCTCATTATTAGATTGAGGTTATATATTTTTGTTGTTGCTGTTAAGAATAACACTGAGGTGATATTGTGCCCTTCTTAGTGTATCATGTCAAGGGTTACATGATGTGGATGTGCTGTATTACTGACAATAGCTTTTTTTTTAAATTTTGCTTTAAGTTCTGGGGTACATGTGCACATCATGCAGGGTTGCTGCATAGGTGCATACATAACCAGGTGGTTTGCTGCATCTGTATCCAGCATTTCTCCCCATGTTATCTCTCCCCACCCTCCCCACCCCCCACTGTCCCTCCTTCATCCCCCCAAACAGACCCCAGTGTGTGATGCTCCTCTCCTTGAGTCTACATGTTCTGATTGTTCAACACCCCCCTATGAGTGAGAACATGTGGTGTTTGGTTTTCTGTTCTTGTGTCAGTTTACTGAGAATGATGGTTTCCAGGTTCATCCAAGTCCCTACAAAGGACATGAACTCATCGTTTTTTATTGCTGCATAGTATTCCATGGTGTATCTGTACCACATTTTTTTTGTCCAGTCTATCATTGACGGACATTTGGGTTGGTTCCAGGTCTTTGCTATTGTACACAGGGCCACAATGAACATACGTGTGCATGTGTCTTTATAGTAGAATAATTTATAGTTCTTTGGGTATGCACCCAGTGATGGGATTGCTCGGTTAAATGGAATTTCTATTTCTAGATCCTTAAGGAATTGCCACACTGTCTTCCACAGTGGTTGAACTGTTTAATTTACACTCCCACCAACTGTGTAAGAGTGTTCCTATTTCTCCACATCCTCTCCAGCATCTATTGTCTCCAGATTTTTTAATGACCACCACTCTAACTGGCGTGAGATGATACCTCAACGTGGTTTTGATTTGCATTTCTCTAGTGACCAGTGATGAAGAGCATTTTTTCATATGTTTGTTGGCCTCATAGATGTCTTCTTTTGAAAAGTGTCTGTTCATATCCTTTGCCCACTTTTGAATGGGTTTGTTTGTATTTTTCTTGTAAATCTGTTGTAGTTCTTTGTAGATTCTGGATATTAGCCCTTTGTCTGATGGGCAGATTGCAAAAATTTTTTCTCATTCTGTTGGTTGCTGGTCACTCTAATGATTGTTTCTTTAGCTGTACAGAAGCTTTGAAGTTTAATTAGATCCAATTTGTCTATCTTGGCTTTTTTCGTCATTGCTTTTGGTGTTTTAGTCGTGAAGTCCTTGCCTATGCCTATGTCCTGAATGGTTTTACCTACATTTTCTTCTAGAGTTTTTATGGTGTTAGGTTCTATGTTTAAATCTTTAATCCACCTGGAGTTAATTTTAGTGTAAATTAGGCCAGTTTCTGCTTTCTGCACACTGCTAGCCAGTTTTCCCAACACCATTTATTAAACGTGGAGTCCTTTCCCCATTGCTTGTTTTGTCAGGTTTGTCAAAGATCAGATGGTTGTAGATGTGTGGTGTTGCTCCCAAGGCCTCTGTTCTGTTCCATTGGTCTATGTCTCTGTTTTGGTACCAGTACCATGCTGTTTTGATTACTGTAGCCTTGTAGTATAGTTTGAAGTCTGGCAGTGTGATGCCTCCAGCTTGGTTCTTTTTGCTTAGGATTGTCTTGGCTATGCAGGCTCTCTTGCAATTCCATATGAAGTTTAAAGTGGTTTTTTCAAGTTCTGTGAAGATCATTGGTAGCTTGATGGGGATAGCATTGAATATATAAATTACTTTGAGTAATATGGCCATTTTCATGATATTGATTCTTTCTAACCATGAGCATGGAATGTTTCTCCATCTGTTTGTGTCCTCTTTTATTTCTTTGAGCAGTGGTTTGTAGTTCTCCTTGAAGAGGTCCTTTACATCCTTTGTTAGTTGTATTCCTATGTATTTTATTCTCTTTGTAGCAATTGAGAATGGGAGATCACTCTTGATTTGGCTCTCTGTTTGTCTGTTATTGGTATATAGGAATGCTTGTGATTTCTGCACATTGATTTTGTATACTGAGACTTTGCTAAAGTTTCTTATCAGCTTGAGGAGATTTTGGGCTGAGACAATGGGGTCTTCTACATATACAATCATGTCGTCTGAAAATAGAAACAGTTTGACTTCCTCCTTTCCTAATTGAATACCCTTTGGTTCTTTTTCTTGCCTGATTGCTCTGGCTAGAACTTCCAGTACTATAGTGAATAGGAGTGGTGACAGAGGGCATCCTTGTCTAGTGCCTGATTTCAAAGGAAATGCTTCCAGCTTTTGCCCACTCAGTATGATATTGGCTGTGGGTTTGTCATAAATAGCTTTTATTATTTTATGATTTATTCCATCTATACCTAGTTTATTGAGAGTTTTTAGCATGAAGGGCTGTTGAATTTTATCAAAGGCCTTCTCTGCATCTATTGAGATCATGTGGTTTTTGTCTTTGGTTCTGTTTATGTGATGGATTATGTTTATGGACTTGCATATGTTGAACCAGGCTTGCATCCCTGGGATGAAGCCTACTTGATCATGATGAATAATCTTTTTGATGTACTGTTGCATTCAGTTTGCCAGTATTTTATTGAAAATTTTTGCATCTAGTTGATCATGGATATTGGCCTGAAGTTTTCTTTTTTAGTTGAGTCCCTGCCTGGTTTTGGTATTAGGATGATGTTAGTCTCATAAAATAAGTTGTCGGGGACCGGCACGTCTGCCAGGAGGCTCCCGGCCTGCGGGAGGCCTCACCCCAACTCGGAGATGTTCACAACCTGGAGGAGAGAGTGCGCGGAAGAGAAGACAGACAGACAGACAGACAGTGGGGTCTGGAGG
>CAUYLG010037510.1:0-57387 GCA_963573385.1 Cacajao melanocephalus
CCACATAATTGGAAGTAAATCACTCCTCAGCAAATGCATAGCATTTCACAGGTTTAAATAAAATATTGGTTGGCTGCTAGTTTGTTATTTTCATCCCTTATTCCTTCCTGTCTCCATTGTTAAGCACAATTATTGGCATAAAAGAGGTTTTTAATACCCATTTTTAGACTGCATTCTAGCCTGGGCAATAGAACAAGAATCCTGTTCTCTCTCCCTCTTTATCTTCTTCTTTCTTTCTCTCTTACATTCTTTTTTTTTCTTTCTTTCACTCTTTCTTTCTTTTCTTTTTCTTTCTTTCTAAAAAATAAAAAAATAAAATAAAATAAAATAAATGCAAGAATTTTTACTCCTAACGGAAAAAGTTTGAAGCACCATGTTATAACACATTATTGTCAGTCCTTCTTAATTTTTGCTAATATTTTAAATGTAAAGTGTTTATGATTGCCGAAACTATAAAGATGACTCCACCTACAAGTGCCCTATATTATTCAATCAAACACCAATCTAGGTGTAGCTGTGAACCAACTTTGTGGATAAAATTGGGGTTGCTAAATAGCTGACCTTGAACAGGCACAGTGGCTCGTGCTTATACAAGCTGTCCTTTTATAATTTCCTCTATTGTCTTAGAGCTTTTGCTTTAAAGAAGTGCTTTGATTAGATATTCAGACATCATGTTTCATTAGGATTAACACTGCTGTGAATTGAAATGAGAGAGTTTCTCATACTATAACATTTTTGTATGTGTATGACAAACACTATTTCCTATATTATTTTTTATATGCAGATAAATTCACTTTAAGTATTTTCTTTAGAATTCTTACATTTATGTCTACAAATAAAATTAATTATAATTTTATATTCCTGTATTTTTTTTCAAGTATGGTGATCAAAATTATACTAACTTCATATATGTTGTTCAGCAGTTTTCTTGCTATTTTTATTTCCAGAAATTTAAAATACAGTTAATCTATCCAAAATGTTTAGTAGAACTTGAGTGTAAAACTGCCTGGATTTAATGTTTTCTGTGGGCAATTTTTTAAAGTGTAATTTCAAATATTTTTATGGTTCTGTTACTATTTATTATTTTTAATTCACATTGGACCAATATCAGAATATCATTTTTCCCATTTTTCAGGATTACTTAGGTTACTAAATGTATTAGCATAGTATTTTCATTATAAATTTAATAATTTAATGATACTTTCTTTTTTCTATATTTTTTATTACATTTTTGCCTTCTTTTTTCTGATTTCCTTTTGACATTTTTTCCAGAAGATAAATTGTTTTTCAACAACTAATTATATCAGTATTTATTTTCTTTACTTCCTTATTTTCTGATTGTGTATTATTCTATTTGCTTTTTGTTGCATGGTTGGTTATTGTCTTTGGTTTTGTTTCTTCAGTTAAATGACTAGCTAATTTATTTTTAGTGTTTCTTATTTTCTAATAATTGTATTCAGGTCAAATATTTTCTTTCAAATACTCTTTCAGATGCAACCAACACATGTTGACATGTCACTACATTGTGTATTATTAAATAGACATATTTCTTTCTTTTTAAAAATTTTTTGTATCCCTCTCATGGCAAGTGGACATCTTTTTAAATTTCCCCTGTAATTCTTTTTAATCTATGAATTATGTAGTGGTACTTTTTATTTTTATTTTTCAAATACTTGGGGTAATTTTTATATTGTATTTCAAAGTTTAATTTATTGGAGAGCAGAGAACACATACTGTTTGATATGTATTCCTTTGTGACTAAGTGCATAATATATTTTTGAATGCTTTTTATATGCTCAAAATAAATACGTGTCCTGGGTTTGTTACACAATAACATTTGTGATAATACAACATTTAACATTCTTGGTGTTTCTTTCTCTTTTTCTAATTTCTAAAAAAAAACCCAACCATATCTCTTGGCTCTTTCTCTCATTATTTTTATCTTGCGAAAATCTGTTTAAGATCATATGATTATGTACATATGTTTTCTCTGCCTACCAGTATGCTCAGATATAGGCCACATTTGTGAATCCACCGAGGAAATGAAGGTAAACAGACATGTATGCTACAATTTAGCAATCTACTTACATCAGTATCCGTGTACTCTGCATTCCTCTCTGATGCAATGGTTTAAACATACTGTTATGCTGGTCAACCCACAAACATGAGCATTGAGTAGTATCACCTTTTCCTAATAAGGACATTTAATCTTTCAAGATTTCCTTTTATTTTGCCTCATCGTTCTTTTCTATCTCCTATATTTTTTCTTTTGAAGAGATACCTGCTGGATTTTTTATGGTGATGGCATAAAAAGAGCCATAACCAGAAATACTTGTAGGATATGTATTTAAATAAGCTGCTTAATTTCAACAAGGATATAAGGAATCTGGAGTTATAAAAGCCACAAAGTGACATTTAACTAATACAGATACAATGAGTGAAACTGCAGAAAAAGTAGTCAGAAAAAATAGTAATGTTTACTATGGTTTAACCTAAATGTATTTCAGAGGTGCTTAGCGATTTGGGGCCTCCCATTTTCAAAATTGTTGAGCACATTGCAATTTTCTTACAAAAATTAAAACAAAAATACAACAAAAAAGGACAATAATATTAAGTTTGCTGAGCTATTAAAATAGAGATGCATGAAACATGGAAGATGAAACCTACAAAAATTGCTGAGTAATGTAACTCAGTAATTATGTAACTGAGTTATGTAACTTGATTATGTAAACTCTAGTACCTTTATGGTGATTCACTGAAAGACTCATTCTATGAGACAATGCCTGTTGAAACTATATTTTGAAGAAAATGTGGTATTTGAGTTGCTGCTAGGTATAGCTTTTATTCAATAATTGAAAAAAGCCTGCACGTTTGAGTAGAGACCAGATGTAAGGGGATTCTGCCACTTTTCAGGCACTTACCACCAGCAGACACAGTGGGGATCCAAGTAAATAGGACACACCAACATTGAAGTTGCAGAAAGAAATCTTGGCAGTCTGAGTAGGTGAATCTTATCTTTGCCTAAGATTTACAAGCAGAAATGTACCCTCCTCGGAAAAGAACTAGTCTCTTTTTGAGAATTGGTTTATCAAGAGATCATAACCGAGACTAAAGTTCTGATCATGGGTCAGCTACCGACCCTGCTGTGTTTCTCAGCAGGTCATAAAGAAATAAAAAATTATAGGAGCAAACAACGCACACTGTCCCCATGTCACATCTTTTCTTTTTGCTAACCCTCAATCAATTTACACCTATGGCCTCAGTCTCAGGGGGATTGTCTTATAAGCTCTAGAATGAGAAGAAAAGAAACTTTACAGATACCACAGAAGATATATTAACAAAAACAACAAAAACAGCAAAGCCAATTTTAAGATCAACAGGAGACAGAAAAATATCCCAGGGACCATAGTTTTAGGTAATCACTTATTTATGTTTTTATTATAATAAAAATCTGTTTGAAATAAATATCAACATAGATTTAATAGTGACTAAAAGCCTAGAATATTTGAAGGAGTATTCAAGGGTTTACCACAAAAAATAATAGAGGAGTGGTAACTTGGAGGCATGGGAAAGACGTACATGAATGGATCACTCAGAATGGGCTCAAAGAGTGTGAATATTCACTTTCTAATACTCACCGAAGGAGTCCAATTAAAAATATACTTTTTAAAACAAATAGGTCCAATATTATAACTGCGTAATCAATTGCATTCAGTGAATTCCAGCTTTCATTCTACTACTTTCTGTTATTCTGTTCCTTCATTTCACAAAATGCATTATTTTATTAATAATTTGTTATTTATTCGTCTGTATTTTTAATAAAAATATGACCAAAGTTTCATACACTGTTTTAAAGAAAATATATTTGTTTTATGTTTAGGGCTTGCTGGACAAAACAGAAACCTGTTAATAGAGTTTGGCTCTGTGTCCGCACCCAAATCTCATGTTAATTATAATCCCCAGTTTTTTTTTTTTTTTTTGAGATGGAGTCTTGCTCTGTTACCCAGGCTGGAGTACAATTATAATCTCCAATGTTCGAGGTGGGGCCTGGTGAAAGGTGATTGGATCATGGAGTTGGTTTCTAATGTTTAGCACCACCACCCTACTGCTGTCTCGTTAGTGGGTTCACACAAGACCTGGTGATTTAAAAAATGTGTAGCATTTCCCCCTTCACTCTCTTCCTCCTGCTCCTACCATGTAAGATGCACTTGCTTCCTCGCCTCTATTATAGATCATCACTCCTCTATTATTTTTTGTTATAAAGCCCCCACCTCTTCAAATAGTCCAGGCTTTTAGTCACTACTCATGAATCTATGTTGATATTTATTTCAAACAGACTTTATTACATTTAAAATATAAATAAAGTGATTACCTTAAATTTTGGTTCCTGGGATATTTTTCTGTTGTCTATTGATCTTATAATTGGATTTATTTTGTTGTTGCTGTTGTTTTTAGTATATCTTCTGATTGTATCAGCAATGCTTCTTTCCTACTCATTCTAGAAGTTATAAGACAATCCTCCTGAGGCCATAGGTATAAATTGAGGGAGAAATTGAAAAAGATATGACATGGTGACAGTGTGGGTTGTTTGCTCCCATAATGTCTTATTTCTTCACAACCTGCTGAGAAACACAGCAGGGTTGGGAGTGAACTCATGGTCAGCACTTAAATCTCAGTTAGGATCTCTTGATAAATCAATTCTCAAAAAGACACTAGTTGTAAGTATTTCTTTATAGCAGTGTGAGAAGGCACTAACACACATGGATAAAAAAAAAGTCTTGGACGTTACTGACTAGATAATAAAAGATTTGCCTTCGAGGAGTATGTGATTATGTTTTAAGTTGAATGATATGAAAGAAATCCCAAGGATTGTCCACCTGGAGATACTTCTGTCTTCCCTCAGGGACATTTATGTACACTAGAAAGGGTAAAAACCCAGGGTTTCCCCTTCTCTTTCTAAGAAGATTTGTTTATATTAGGAAAGTATGGTTTTCCACTCTTTCTCCCTGAAGGGAAATTTTTCCAAACAAGCTATCTTAAGGAGTCATCCAGAATCACAATGTCAAGTTTCTGAATTATAGCAGAGACCCCAGAAGTATGTGCAGCAAAACGTAACTCTCATTAAATTGTCTTGCAAAAGGGAAATTGGGACACAAGGGAATTGTCACAATTATTTTTGTATACTAGCAATAATAAATGTGTCCCTGACACAAAAATATTTTGTCTACATTCAGGATAATATAAATAAATATTGGTATTAGAAATCACATGTGTATACATATTTGTTTATAGGTCTCCTGTTTTCTTGCACCAGCTGTTCTTTAACTTATTGTCTTGGTACCTCTTTAAACACTGAAAACTTATCAAGGACTTCAAAGAGCTTATACTTATGAGGGTTATATCTCTGCCTTATTAGAAATTAAAATAGAAAATTTTAATATTTATTAGTCAATTAAATAGTCCATAATAACATGTTTCATGTTAATATAAAGCATATATTTTAAGTATAATATGTAGTTTTCCAAAAAAATAGAAGAATAGCATCATTTTGAATATATATCTATTTGGAAAAGGAAAGACTTTGTTCACTCTGAACAGGTCAAAATTATCCTCAGATGTACTTGGACCACACTTTATAAATTGCTCTCTCAAAAACAGGGAGCAGGCTATAAACATGTCTACATTTTACATTTTTCAATTAAAACTGTATCCTGTATTTCACTCCATATGAGTATATAGATATAATTGTCATTTTTAAAATTGAAAAAAAAATTATAGTAAAATGCACAGAGATTTAACACAGTTTAGTATACAACATACAATTGTGTATCCAATGCCCCAATTAAGAAAAACAAACAAATAACTACCATAATTTCAGAATGTTATTTCATGCCCATTCTATTCAGTGTTCAATAGCTATAACTAACTTTGTATTAAAGTCATATAAATATGTCTAAAATAAAGTCTACTTTAAAGTCATATAAATAAAATCATACAAATATTTTCTTTTTGTGGGTTTCTTTCACTGAACATAATATTTTTGAGATTTCTCCATGTTGATAGGTATAAGTGTAGTTCACTTAATTTTAATGCTGAATTGTTTCCAGCAGAATGAATATATTGCAGTTCATTTATTAATGAATTTAATACAGTTCATTCTCTTCTGGTTGGACATTTAGATTTTTTTCAATTTTGTGCTCTCTTGAAAAAGCTGCAATAAGCACTTGTGTAAGTATTTTCATAAATTATTTTAAAATTTATCATAATTAAATACCAGAAGTGGAATTACCAATCTATAGGGTAGGTGCACATTTACTTTTATAAGAAACTGAAAAATAGTGTTTTAAAGTGATAGTACCATTTTATGCTTTATACTCATACACCAACAATGTATGAGAGTACCAGTTGCCCCCCAGCCTCTGGCTTCTTTTTTTTTCTTTTTTTTTGAGACAGGGTCTCACTCTGTCACCCAGTCTTGAGTTGTGCACTGGCACAATCATGGTTCACTGCAGCCTGAAACTCCTGGCCTCAGGCTATCCTCCCACCTCAGACTTTCTAATAGCTGAGACCACAGGCATGTGCCACTGTTGGCTCAATTTTTCTTCTTCTTATTATTGTTTTGTAGAGAAGGAGTCTTGCTTTGTTACCCAGGCTAGTCTTGAACTTCTGGCTTCAAGCTATCCCCCAACCTCAGCCTTCCAATGTGCTAGGATTACAGGTGTGAGCCATCTTGTGCAGCTCAGTTGTTCCGCTTTCTAGCAATTATTTGGTGTTGCCAGTGTTTTAATTTTAGCCATTCTAATGGGCATAAAATTGTATCTCATTGTTTCTAAAATTTGCACTTTCTTAATGACATAGGTTAGGGCCTAACAGAGGAAGAAAAAAAAGCACAAAGTATTTGGCCAGAGAGAATGCAATATAAACATTTTAAACTCCATATAGCATTTTTGACTAGGTAACTGAAAATGTACTTTTGAATATGTAGAATATGTATGTGACTGTGCTACAACACAGTGAGAGCAACTGCAGGAAGTATCCGATATCTCTAAGGCTAGAAGAATAGAAAACATAATTTTGAATTGGTAAAAATTAAAATTTGGGACCTAGGCCCTATGAAGATAAAATGGAGTGCTCTTTGAGATACATGTTGCTGAAGTCTCTGAGCCACAGAGAACGTCCCTGTGGATCTGGACATCTGAAGCAGGCGCAGAGCCTGCCGGGACTGGTGTCTCCAATGTGAAGCATGAACAAATTTGTTTCATAAGAGTTGGGTAAAATGGCATACTGGATTCAGATGCTACAATGGGAGGAATACGCTGTTGTCAATTTGAGGAAATGTTGCTAGGGTAATAGGAACTGCAAGGATATAGGAAGCTCACAGGGGGCATGCAGAAAACAAAGAAAAACAAGAACTGATCCCTTTTCTTTTTTTCCAGTCTTGGAATCCATTATGAACTATGGGAAGAGGTGAGCCTAAAACAAGCTCAAAAAGCAGAAATGTGGTATGCACCATATGCCTAGAGTTATAGCTCCAGTGTTAAAAGGTCTAAGAAACACTAAGTTAGTAACTAGAAGGGCCTATGAGACTGAGTATATTTTTAGGTTCTTAATATTAATTTATAACTTTAGTTCAAAAGTATTGAAGATTGTTTTACATTTTTAATTTTGTTGTATTTTCAAGGAGTTCTTTATATATTCTCTTTTATGTCATTTGACATATTTGCATATTGCAATTATATTTTCCCAGTTTGTGGCTTGCCTTTTTATTTTCTCAGTGGTGTCTTGAGGAACAGTTTTAAATTTTAATGTAATCTATTTTATCAATAATATTTGTTTTATAGTAAACTTATTTTGTGCCCTGTCTGTTAAATATGTAGTTTCCATGGTTATAAATATATTCTTTTGTGTTATTCTGAAAATGTTGTAGTCATTCTATTTATGTTTAGGTTTGTGACCCATCAGAAATAAATATTTTTATTATTTATTATAAAGTAAGATTTGAAGGTAACATATACTCATGTTTATCTAGTTGTTCCAGCATTATTTGTCAAAAATGTTTTCTTTCTTTATTGAATTTTCTTGTTATTTTTTATTGAAAATTAATTGACAAAATACATGTGGCTTTTTTTTAATGGACTCTCTTGTTAAGAGAAAACTTGAAATGAATTAAATGGACAGACATTATTTGAAACAAGAACAATTCATGAACTGGGCAGCACTTAGAACCAGAAGAGGTTCAAAGAGCCTTGCCCAACAGAGTGAGCAGTGAGTTCTCGTAGGTGAACAGAGCAGCAAAGTATAGAAATCACCTGATTGACTACAGCTAGGTACCTATGCCTTATCTGGGCACGGTGTAAGCTACTGATTGCATGTGATTGGCTAAAGCTCAACTGCTTGCAATTGGCTGAAACTCAGCTTTTTGGTATACTTCTAGTTAGCTGTTAGCTTATTTATTTAATAGGGTGTATTGCAATTTGTTACAAAGGAGCTCAAAAAATTGAGGAAGCCTCAGGATAATAGCTTCCTGCTGCTTCAGTGGAACATTCTATTCTATTCCATCAATATACATATTTGTTATATCCAACACCACTTTGATTTGTATGTACATTGTTATGTTTAGATTTAAAATGGTATCAAAATTAGGTGTTGTGAGTCCTTTAATTTTCTTATCAAAATTATTTGGGTTGGCCTGGCATGGTGGCTTAATGCCTGTAATCCTAGCATTTTGGATGGCCAAGATGGGTGGATCACCTGAGGTCAGGAGTTTGAGACCAGCCTGGCTAACATGGTAAAACCCCATCTCTAACAAAAATAAAAGTAGCTGAGTGTGGTGGCACATGCCTGTAATCCCAGCTACCTGGGATGCTGATGCATGAGAATTGCTTGAACCCAGGAGGCAGAGGTTGCAGTGAGCCAAGATTGTGCTACTGCACTTTAGTCTAGGCAACAGGTTAAGACTCTGTCTCAGAAAAAAAAAAATTGTTTAGTTTAATTTTCACAAAATGTCTGTTAGGATTTTTGTTTGGGATTATTTTTAATTATTTGGAAAGAAATGAGTTTTAAAATTAATAAACACAGAATATTTCCTCATTTCTTTGGGTCCTTTAAATATATTTTTGTAATATTTGTCTTTTTCACTGCAGAGAATCTTTGCATTCTTGTTAAATTATTTTCATGTCTTTCATGTTTTTGATATGACTGTATATAGCATTTCATGGTAGTCGTTTTTCTGATGGTATACAGAAACACAATTACCTTGTATATATTGGCCTTTTATCCTTTGACCTTGCTATTTTTATTATTTAGGTGTATTTGTTCTTTTCTATTCAAATAGTCTGGTTTTCTGAGCACATATCAATGTAATCTATAAACAATGACTGTGTTTTAGTTTTTTTCTTAATTTGTATGTCTTATTTTAATATATTTGTGAAATTTTAATCTACTTTATTGACTAATATCTGTAATGTTAAATTGGTGAGTACAGAAAAACTTTCATGGTTATGAATCTTAAGGGGTAAATGATGAAAGACTTATTCACTCATTCTGCAGGCATTCAATTTTGCAAATATTTGTTTTTCTACATTCATCAAGATGATCTTATGATCCTAAGATTTCTTCTTTGTTTCATTGTTTTCAAAGGATTTTATTCAATTGGTTAATTTTCAAATGTTAAACCAATGTGATATTTTATTTGGCTTCAAAAAACCATAAGCAAAACAAAAAAGAAATAAGCAACACAAAAAACATTTTTGTTCCAGGGACTGATGAAATAAGATTATCAAAGTGTTGATAATTAGGAGAGTTGAATGATATGTTCATGACTGCGTTTTAAAGTATTCTTTTGTTATCTATGTATAATCAAAATCCCTCCCAGAAAACAATATTGCCCGCTTGGAATATCAGTAATTATCTTTCACCTAGTTCATTCTCATTGGGATAATAAAAGAATTGTTCATGGTTTCAGGAATGTTAGTTATTCTTCTATTCAGTCAGATGGACTGGTTACTGCCACTTTAGATACTGCATCTTGACTGCAGTGGTAACCAATAATTAATTTATCTATCTTATGGTTCCATACTCCAAAGCATTAGGCAACAACTTGGTGGCCAATTGTTTTAAATTGTACAGCTTTTATTATTTATAGGATGTTGACTTATTAACAGTGGAACAAACCCTTATTTGGGTAATTTTTGTATTCAAATCTGCAGACATATTTTATCAGTCTTTCAAGACTATTTTTTAAATCAGCTTTCAATTAATATTTTATTTCTTCTTTAAGAAAGTCAAGAATGCTGCCACTTGATACTTGCTTAGGAATTTAAATGATAAATGTATTTCTCTTCTTGGCCAATATATTGAAAAACTTTAAATCAATTTAATCAAGTTTTTGCCATTTGTGCTATTTCAATCTTGATTAATGTATTGCTACAGGTCTATGTTCTTTGAAATAGACTTATATAACTATTTAAGATATCCTTTCTTCTTTCTTTTTTTTCCATCTTTGTATACTGGCAGAAAAATATTGTTAAATTTGATTCAAATCAATGCAATTATAATGTAAATCCAGTGCAACATATATTTAAGGATCATAAACTTGATGAAACATGATATCTTATAAATTATGTTAATGATCTTAAGGTCACATATATTTAAAGACTATGCTCATATTTACAAATAGAACTACAAAAAATTGTTTAAGTCCAACTACGAGTTTGTGTCTTACAGAATGTAATACTAATAAATTATAATACTATGAACTTTTAAATGAAGAAAACTTTCTTATAGACTATAAGAATAAATTTAATATATGGCTTACAATAATTTAATTAATTAACTTCAAATAATTGCAATATCAAACTATATTCTTGATATGTCAATTGAAAAGGGAAAGAATTAAGTTCAGTTTACTCTCAATAAAATAATTATATTTTCTTTGTAGGTGCTTTTACACTTTTATTGGGACAGTCAACATAACACATGGCTCATTGAACACATGCCAGCAAAAGTACATTTATAGAAACAGTAAACTCATTAATTTCTAAAAGAGCTCCGTGACTTTTGCCACAGTATGCTATAGAATCTAACAAAATTATATTCTTTTATTTGGAAAAATATTTCTTTACCAGCATTTCTTTACCAGTATAAAACTAGTGTTTTACTTTGAAAAGATGATCTTTTTTCTTTATGAACTATGAAATTATGCTCTGAGAAAAAGCACGAAATTATAGTAAATGTCCACCCAACACCATCATGCCATTTTACCCAGCATTTCCAAATTGTTGGATATAAACTCAAAAAATACATATTCAAAAGTCTACACCCCTTTTTGTACTGTCTTTTTGTTTCTGTTGATATAGCTCTTTAGCTCTGATTCTCAGTGTTTGTTTGTGTCTAATAGCAGATAATTATTTGTGAATTTGACAGAAAATATATATAACTTCAATAATACTAACTGGATCCCTTATTTTTCATGTTTCTCAACCTGTTTGGATTATCATACCCTCAGCTTCTGCTTCATTTAAATACCCTAAAGCTATAATAATGTTTTCACATAATTTATATCTCCCCTAAAGTTGCATACAACCCTTTCACTGCTGGTGATCAGATATTTTTTTTTTTTGTTAAATCAGACCTCTAGTTATTCTTCTTCCCAATTCTTTTATAGGGTGCTTTATCTTTTTCCCATTTGAAGTAATTTCTTTCCTTTGGCATGCTGAGCAAAGATATTTTCAGAACAAGAATCTTGGATAATGACTGTGTTTTCAAGTCTTAAAATTCACTGCTGTTTTTGGACTGCACATAATTGGATTTATTTCTATGGCTAAATCATTTGCAGAACTATCAATATTTTATAAAAAGTAGTTCTATCCCTTACTAAATTCAATAATCTTCAGAAATGATGTCGAGCAGATGCTTTCACATTATTTAATAGCGTATTACAATCCCACATCATCATCATGTGTATTCTCAAAACAATTGCAAAGAACAAGATGCAACAAGGCAAGTATGTAGTTTTTATCAGGGTATTAGGAATAAAAATTGGCACGACAATACACTGTTTAGTTTCATTAAGACAGTTCTTCAAACTGTATGTAATAAGAGGAATAACCTATCATAGCTCAGATAACTGTGGTGAATGTAGTACATAGGAACAGTTTGCCGCGGCATCAATAGTACACATGTGAATTAATCACCTTTTTTCCTGTAAAGCAGCATCAGAAACATTTAGAATAAGGCTATTATAATAATTTAATCATGATGAATTCAAGGAAAATTATTAATCATATTAAGTGTTCTTCAATAAATCCCCACTTATAGTTTTGGGGAAGGTTATCTAATGCAATTGTGTTCAAAAGTGTGATAGTTTCAGTTTAAGAGTATGTAAATTCCTCATATTTTTTAATCAAGTATGGTTGACCCTTGAACACTTCAGAGGTAAGGGGCATCAACCACTTGCATAGTAAGGAATCCATGTATAACTTTTGACTGCCTCAAAACTTAACTGCTAATAACCTACTATTGACCAGAAGCCTTGCAGACAACATACACAGTAGATTAACATATATTTTGCATTCCATCTCTACTAAGTACTGCATTCTTACAATAAAAATCGAGAAAAGAAAATGTTATGCAGAAAATCATAAGGGAAATATATATACTATTTTAGTAAGTGAAAGTGGATCATCATAAAGGCATTTTATTTTTTTAACTTTTATTTTAGGTTCAAACATGTGCAGGTTTGTTAGATAGATGTCATAAAGGTCTTCATCTTCATGGTCTCTCTGTTGAGTAGGCTGAGGATGAGGAAGAAGAGGAGGGGGTTGGTCTTGCTGTCTCAGAGGTGGCAGAGGAGAAAGAAAAACTGCATATTACTCAAATTTGTGTTGCTGAAGGCTCACCTCTATTTATAAACCACACTGATAGCCCCCAAATACATTCAACTTACTTTATTCAGAAACTCATTTAAAAAAATCTTAAAAAAAAAAAAAAAAAAAAAAAAAAAAACCTCTCCTATGTATCCCAGGTAACTGCCCCTCGTATGTTACTGATTGGGTCTTGCTCAAGCAGCCTATATGTTGTAATTTAGTCAAGAGCAAATCTCTACTTTTCATGAATATAAATTGGCAATTCAAATTTTCAATCTCTTTGAATTTTCTTTAGGAACTAGATATTTTGGAAAATTTTACCTGTAAATAATATAAGCTAAGAAAAATATATTGTGGAATCAACTTTAGAAAAATGCTGTGCTCAATTTTTCTTAGAGAGATAAAATTTCTCTACATATAATTTTAAATGTGAATTGGTTTCTTATTTGCTTACATACTCCTTTCTATGCATTAGGAAGAATTGTGCTTGCTGTGGTAGGCAGTACCCCCTACCCCACCCAACAAATATGTTACTTTTCATGACTACATGGTAAAAGGGACTTTGCAGTTGTGATTAAGGTTAAGGACTTAAAGATGAAGGAATTATCTTGGAATATTCTGTGGGCCCTAATCTATTCATGTGGGTCCTTAAAACTGAAGAACCATTTTCAACTGTGGTCAGAGAGAGAGAATGAGGATTTAAAAGAGTCCAAAAGAATGCATATGACCTTTAGGCACTAGAAAATGCAAGAAAATGGATTCTCCCTAGAACCTCCATAGGTGAATATAGCCCTGTCAACACCTTGATTTTAACCTAGTAAGCATCATTTTAGACTATTGATAACCAGAACTGTCAGATAATAAACTTTTATCATTTAAAGCCACTAAATGGGTGATATTTTATTACAGCTGCAGTAAGAAACCAAGGAAAACATATATAAAGAGCCTACAAAAGACATACTTTTAAACTCACTAATCACTTCTGAGTCTGGCTTTTTACTTAGCAGGATGCTTTGAAGATTTATGAATGTTTTTATGGGTATCAGTACTTCATTCCATTTATTGCTAAGTAGAATTTTATCCTATTGATGTGTTTCCTGCTAGTGGTTTTTTTTTTCATATTTTAGCTATTATGAATGAAGCTGTTATAAAAAATTGTATGCTAATTTTTTCTAAAATTTTCTAGTAGTCTGTTTTCTGAAGAGGCTACCCCACCTTGCATTCCCTTAAGGAAAATATGAGAGTTTTCCATTTGTTTCACGCCCTTATCAGCACTGGTTGTTGTCAGATTTTTTTGTTTTGTTTTCATTTTAGCCATTGTAATAAGTATATATGAGATTTCACTTTGATTTTAATTTGAATTTCTTTAATGATAAATGATATATTGAGCAGATTGTCAAGGACTTCTTTCCTATCTGTAAATCTTTGGGAAAGAGTCTTAGGTATTTTATTGCTTTTTTATTGCTATAGTTGGCTTGTGGTGTTTTGCGAGTTCTTGTTTTATGGCCCACTTTTATTAGATGTGTTTTGCAACCTTCTCTTTCAGTATGTGGCTTAATATTACCTTGGTGTTTTCAAAAGTTCAAACATTCTTAACTTTGATTAACTCTAATTTATCATATTTTTGCAAATCATGTTACGTATTATCTATTAAATATTTGCCTAATTCATTGTCAGAAAAATGTTATTCTATGTTTGCTTCTAGAATTATAATACTTCCAGGTTTCACATTTGGGTATATGATACATTTTGGATTACCATTTGTATATGCTCCAAAGTATGAGTCAAAGTTAATTTTATTCTTTTAATATGATTATCCAGCTGTTCAGGATGATTGATTAGAAAGATTATTTTTTTCTACATTGAATTACTATTCCACCATGGTCAAAAATCGATTATATAAAGGAAGATCAATTTTTAGACTCTCCATTCATTTCTGTTGAAACTTTCACCAATACCATTGTCTTGATTGCTTAAGATGTCGTTCTTGAAGTATGTGAGTCCTCTAAATATATTTTTCTTTTTCAAAAATATTTTGTTCATTCTAATCCCTATTTATACTGAAATTTTAGAATTACCTTGTTCATTTCTTGAAAAAATGCTACTAGAATTATGATTGTGATGATATTGAGTTCATAGCTAAACTTGGGATAGTTGACATTTTTACAATGTTGAGTTTTCCAGTACATGAACAAGTTTATCATTCAATTTATTTAGACCTTCTTTATTTATTTATAGGTGTTTTATAAGTTATATCATAAGCATTTTGCATTATTTTGTTATAGTTACACATATTATTTACTTTGGATTACTATTATAAAAGATACTTACAAAATTTCAATTTTCAATACTTAATTCCTAGTAAATAGAAAAACAATAGCATTTATATTTTTATCTTGATTTTGATAAGCACATTTAGTTGTTCTATTAGCTTTTTTGTGAATTCTTGGGTATTTTTCATGCAAAATTAATGCTATCAGGGAATAGAGATGGTTTAATTTCTTGTTTTCCAGTGCAGATGTCTTATATTTATTTTTCTTGCATTTTTGCCCTGGCTAAAATATCTGGTATGATGTTGCATAGTAAAAGCAGATACCTTTAACTTCTCCTGATCTTAAGGAGAAAGTATTCAGTTTTTTATTATTAGTTATGCTGTCACCTGTTGATTTTTTATTTTATTTTATTTGCTAATTATTACTATTTTTTTTTTTCAGATGGAGTCACTCTGTTTCCCAGGCTGGAGTGCTGTGGTGTGATCTTGGCTCACTGCAACCTTTGCCTCCCGGGTTCAAGTGATTCTCCCGCCTCAGCCTCCAGAGTATCTGAGACTACAGGCATGAGCTACCATGTGCAGCTAAGTTTTGTATTTTTAGTGGAGACAGCGTTTTGCCATGTTTGCCAAGCTGGTCAGGAATTCAACTCTTGACCTCAGGTGAGCCACCCACCTGGGCCTCCCAATGTGCTGAGGAATTTCCCTTACATTTCTACTTTGTTGAGCATTAAATTTTTTTGGATTGCCTTCCAGTGTCTATTTAGATAATCACATATTATCTTTTTTCTTTTGTATATTGATATAAGGAATCACATTGGTTGTTTTTTTGAAAGATGAATCAAGTTTGCCTTTCCAGAAACACTCCAACTAGTTTGTTATGTATAATCGTTTTTGTTGTTGTTTCGCTTTGCTTTGCTTTATTTTCATATTATTGTATTAAACTTTGTTAACATCTTGTTGAAGACTTTTTATATCTCTTAACATCCACAATACTATTTTAAAAATATATTCATTTGGTTTTAGTTTCATGATGATG
Organism: Cacajao melanocephalus; assembly: GCA_963573385.1. Lineage (NCBI taxonomy): Eukaryota > Metazoa > Chordata > Mammalia > Primates > Pitheciidae > Cacajao > Cacajao melanocephalus. The sequence goes on from CAUYLG010037510.1 coordinate 16,175, forward strand.
CTAGTTTCATAAAATGACTTGGAATGTTTCCTTCTCTTCTGTTTATCTGGACTGTGTGTGAAGGTTTTATTTCTTTATAAAATTGTTAGTATTATTTACCAGCCAAGACTATTAGGCCTTTCATTTTTCTGATAGAGGTTTTCAGAATAAGTTATATTTCTTTAATAGGTATAAGACTATTCAGATTATCTATGAGCTTTGATTTTTTTTTTTTCCTTGAGAAACTTACCTCTTCCATTTACTCTGTCAAAATTATGGATGTGGACATGTTTATAATATTCTCTTACCATACTTTTAAGGTCTGTAGACTCTGCAGTGACATGCTCTTTTATTCCTAATAATTGTAATTTGAATTTTTCTTCTTTTAATATTACTAATGAATCTGAATAGAGATGTGAAGCATATTAGCTTAAAAGCATTTTAAATTCAGAAATTGGTAGTAATTTTCCTTATTGTCTTTGTTTTACTTTTCTAACTTCATTTATTTCTTATAATTATTTTCCTTTTCTTTGCTTCAGATTTAGTTCTTTTTCTATTTTATTCTATTTATTAACCTAAGCAATGGCATTTACATCATAGTTTTGAAAGTTTTCTTTTCTCATATAAAAATGTGATGATATTGCTATTAATCTTCCATTAAATATTATTTCACTGTATTTGACAAATTTTGTTATGATATGTTTTCATGTTTGCAAATTTGAAATATTAATTATCCTTGTGATTTCACTTTTTCCATATTATTTATGGTTGTATTTTTAAAATTTCAAGTATTGTCAGAGGTCTTGTTATGTATAATTTAATTATGTTATGATCAGAGAATACACTTTGCATAATTATAATCCTTTCAAAAATATCTATTTTTATTTTTAATGACCCAAAGTATGGTCTAGCATGGTAAATGTACACTTGACAAATGTGTATTCTGCAATTGTGGGATGAAGTGAGAACAGAGAAGGCTGAGTGAAGAAATCTTACTGGTCATGAGGAAATATTAAATTTGCTTGCTATGTAGATTTATATCAACAAATTTCTTTGTTTAAGCATATTTTATAAAATTTATTTTAATAATTCACACATTGCTCTAAACTTATTTGAAAGTAATGATTCTATCAAACATTATCTTGAGTGCATGTTTTAATAATGAATATCTTTTTGGGTCTTTGTGTATCACAATTTGTTTTCACCTTCACTAGCATGTGATAATTTGGTAGGATAGAATAGGTTTTGATTTTTTTTCTTCAGCCTTTTAAAGGGTCTGCTCCACTGTTTCTACTACTACAATATAAGCTCTAGAAGATTTTTTTTAAACAACTACACAGACACAAAGAAAAAAAAACTTGTCTATTTGGTTAGTCACTCTCCTTCCAGCACCTACCTCATAGGAAAACACTTAATATATTCAATAAATATTTTTAAAAATATTAATTAATTTCACAACATACCTGTAATAACATTCTGAGCTTAATTACATGGCACTTTAGACTTTTAAAAAGAGAATCATATTATACATCTGATGCTTTCAAACTATTTTTCTTGTAGATAAGCATGTATGTTGCAAGACTTAGAATAAGAGTAAGAGCAAAGGACATATCAAGAATATTTGGGAGATAATGTTGACATGAGTAGAGGACTTAGGGACAAATGCTGTAACCAGACGAAATCAAGGTTGCGTTTCTTTGCAGCTTGCAGTGGTACATTGTATGTCAGCATGTGCAGTTTTAGAATGCCTTGTGCAAGATGTAGACTGTGTTTGCTGAGTCGCCGAAGGATTTGTCTGACCTGAGTTCTCATGATATGCTACTCAGTCCCAATTGACAATGTTTTCTTCTCCTTAATATTAAGACCCTGTTGTGTGTCTATAGGATTTCTGGGAGAAAGAATTTGATTCCAGTCTGATATGATAAATCAAGAATACTTGAATCCAATATTGGTGATATTATATCCTTTGAAATAACTGATCAAAAATGACAGAAAATCTGCTGTGAGTTTTTTGGGGAAAAAAAGTCTTCCTGATATCAAAATACCAAACACATGAGATAAGCATGTATTTACTGTACTGATCATTGCTGTGCCTAGGTGTGATGTCTGGACTTGCTATCACAAGAGTGTCTAGGACAAAACACGAAGGTGGTAAAATGAAAAGACACTAAGAAGGTATTTAATAGTCTGGGTTTTTTTTTTTTTTGGTCGATGAATTTGGCAAAATAAAATCCCATTTCGGAAGCTGTTAAATGTGAGACATTTTTCCCACCATATTTAAAACAATTGATTTGGGGTTTTCCAGTATTTGCAGGAAAAAAAAACACCTTCACTGAAATAATAATCAGAAAAGAAACATTTTTTAAAAATCAGATTCAAAGTTGTTGTCCTGTTTCAAGGATAACATGTCAAAAGTCTAGAATGAGTTATTAAATATATTAAATAATTACAGTTTTTGGATGATTTTCCATGATACAGAGAAAGATCTTACTTAGAGTATAAGTAAGAGGGTATCCTCACAATATATGTTAGAAATGTGAATATTAGACAATGATCCCATCTCACTCTGACATTTGGAATTAACTCTTTCTAAATAATTAATAGGTATTCCCAAAGAAGGCAAATTAATCTGCAACAACAAATCTTGTGCATATTAGTATATTTTCACCACAGAAACTAAATCAATATTTTATATATATATATACACACACACATACATATAATATACGCAAGGAGAAATACATATAGGTAATACAATATATAAAGAATTCTATATTACATATATATTTACATATATTATAATGTGATGTATATATAATTTGTATATACATATGAATGGAGGGATGAAGATAGGTAGAGATTCGCTATAAGGAACTGACTCAAGTAGTTATAGAGGCCAAAATGTCTCATATCTGCAGTTGTCAAACTACAGACCCAGGAGAGCTAATGGCATAGTTTCAGTCCAAGTGTGAAGGCCTGAGGACCAACAGAACTGCTGGTGTAAGTTTAGATCCAGTGTGAGCCCAAAGACAAGAGAAGATTAATATCTCTGCTTAAAGACAATAGGCAGAAAGGTATTTCTTCTAGTTTGAGTGAGGGTCAGCTTTTCATTCTATTTAGGTCTTTAACCAATTGGATGAGGGACACTCCCATTAGGAAGGTTTATCTGCTTTACTCTGTCTACCAATTCAAACGTTAATTTCATTCCCAAACACCCTCATATACAATCAGAGTAACCTTCGACCAACTATGTTGGCATCCATGGCCCAGTCAAGTAGACACATAAAAATAACCATCACATTATGAAAACAGACTCACAATAGTTCTTTACACCTCACAGAAAAAGTTAGTATTTCAAAAGTATATGGAGAAGCCAGTCTAATTATTTTTAAGTTATGAAAACAAGTGCCTGAACGCCCACATCAACCAGACATTGGGTTTGGCTGATTTCCAAGAACCATAACCTTAAATGGGAAAGACCAAAACCTTGGTCTTGCTAATCAAGGACAATTCATTAAAAAAAGTCAGATGACATCACTTCCAGCACTCTGAAATGAGTGCCTCAGTCCTGCAGGCAATGATGTGGGCCGTGTCCATAGTTTTCAGGGCAATCCACCTGCTGCCATCATTGGTTCAATTTCCTTTGCATAATAACTTCATCCTATCAAGGAACGCCTGTTTAACAATTTACATTTTTTGTTTTTTTCTGATGGAATTTACAAAAGAAAGGTGAGAGAAACTAAGACCCCCACATATGCAGCTAAAATAAAGGATTCAACAAATATTAATCACTGAGCTATTTAAAAATTCATTCCTTATTCCCTTTATCTTCAACTAGAACTGCTGCTAGTCTAGAAGGTTTATTCTGTGGCTTGACCCAGCCCCACAACCCTGAGGAATTTGAGGCAATTGATACCATGCACTTCTTAGTCTCTAATTGCTTTACTTGTCCATTTATCATCAAACTTTGGGCAGTATTAAATGACTTCCAGTGAATCTACTTGGCTTCAAATTATGTATCCCACAGTATATAATCACAGTTCTACCTTCTTCCGATCAGGATCAATTGTCCTGGCAGAATGACAACTCATTTTCTTGCCTTATGGTCTGTTGCTATAGGTAGTTGAAAATTATATGGTAAAAGATTTAGTTTCCCTGGTTTTTTTTTTTTCTCTAAGAATAAACACATTCATGCCTGCACGGCCTAGAGTTGTGGGATAAGAAGCACAAGTTCTTCAAGTGACTGAAATGCAGTTATGATCATTAGTGTCATTCTTATCTCCATCTCTTAATTCCCAGTCCTGTGTCATCCTCTCAGGTATCATCTCTAAGTTTGCACTTTACCTCTGCCTTCTACAGTCCGTTACATTGTTCCATCAAGCAAGCAGCATCTGTGCAGTATAATATTTGATAGGGCCAGTAGATATAATACTACAGTCATGTCACCACTTCTGCAGGTCCTTTGCTGTACAATAGAGACCATGAGTTGATCAGATGTTGTTGTGAATCCTTATTTGTAAGCCCTCACATAAGAGAATTTTCTGAAGCTCTATGAGCAGGGAAGGTAGACCCACATCCAGAATATGGACACGTTTCATTTAAGATGAATCACTCCCTTCTCCAGAGAAGAAAAGGTTCAAAGTAATCAAATCTCCAAATGTATCTGGCTGACATTCTGGAGGGATGTTACCATTTCAAAGGCTTAGTGTTAGTCTGTTCCTGGCAAATTGGACTTACACCAGAAGCAGTAACTAAATTCATAACCACAGAGTGGGAGGCCATATTGTTACATCTAAGAATAGCCACCATTCCTGCCTTCATGAATAATGCATTCATGTGTTTATTAGGCCAGCACATGAATGGATTTATTTGGGTGGCTGATGACAGAATCTGGCTGACATCAACTAATTGAGTCATTTTATCTATTTGGTTGTTTAGCACCTCTTCTAAGAAGGATGGTATCTGGTGGGCTATAGAAAGTTTCTTTGATTTTATACCCACTCCTCTATTTTCATCCCTTATTCTACTGTCTGGCAATGAGGTGCTGGAATTTTATTTATTTATTTTTCTATCTTTCTATCCATTTATTTATTTGTTTATTTTAGAGACAAGGTCTCACTCTGTCACAAGTTGGAGCACAGTGGTGAGACCATAGCCACCTGAGCCTCCCACGTAGCTAAGAGTTAAAACTCTAGGTGTGTCCCACCAGGCTAGGCTAGTTTTCTGCTTTTGGTTTGGTTGTTTTTTTGGTGTTGCCCAAGCTGGTCTAGAATTCTGGGTCTCAAGCAATGGCCTCCCTTCTTAGCCTCCCAAAGCACTGGAATTGCAGATGTGAGCTGCCATACCACAGCTAATGCTGGCATTTTTATTTCACTTAATGTGAACCATTTTTTACTCTAAATTCCCAAAAGTCATAATATCAGTGAGTTCTCACCCTGCCCTGGAGTCATATTGTTAACACATTGTTAAATTCTGTGTCCTAAGAAAGTGCTCTCATATTTATAAACTCTCCCTCTTTAGCACATTGTCGAACAGTGAGGAGTGGGCTACATCCTCAAACTCAGAAGATTTGGGAAGTTGTTCAAAGCATTCTCAGGTTTTACCTATATCATGTCTCAGGGTCCACTTTCTTCTTAGTGTATGTGATGTACAGGTCTGATAAATCAACCAACTCTGGAGATCTGCCCTTTTGATAACGACTTTATCATGGAATGCTACTTTTCTGCCCTCTAGTTAGAGGAAATGAGATTCTCTTTTTATGTTTCCAAGGAGGCCTTCTGGCTTTCACACTTAGCATTTAATTGCTAGATAATCACCCTCAGCCTTTTATTTTCTTTTATTAAAATATCCATTGCCCCTAGCAACAACCAACTAATTCTACAGTTCCTGCAATAGCTTTTTCTCCATATTTCTGGAGACTGATACATTTCACCTTCTATGCACATTCACTTTCACTACTATATTATCTATACTTATCACCATCAAAATTTCTAACAATTGCATTACTACCTTGGCAGGCCACCAGGAGGTATTAGAGTTCACAAAAACAAAACAAAACACACAAAAACAGAAATAACACTTTACAGTGTGCTTCCTCAAACCACTTCTGGCACTGTCATAGGTCTGGTGCTCTGGGAAACAGCCCATAAAAGGGAGATCTGCATCCATGAAATTACAGAGAGTGCATTCAGAGGAAATAACTGTAATGAAGTGAGGGAAGCAGAATAGGGGAACAGAGGAATTATGCTGCAATGCAGTCCAAACAAAGGCCTCATCTGACCCCACAGGAAACTCTGAAGCCATCAGGGCTCTTCAAAGTTGTTGAAATAGAGGCCAATTGGCTGAATTTTTGTATTCTTACATTGATAAGTCACTGGATACAGGAGGTAATGCATGTTTCAGAGAAGCAGATTCTTTGGTTGAAGTCTTGGAAAGAAACTCAGCTGTGAATTCTCAGTAGGGAATATTTCTGGGAGCCAAGGAAATGAGTGCCTTCCTCCTGAAAAGTAATCTGGGTAATTGGTGCTCTGTAGCACACATTACAGAGGTTCACCCCATATATGCTCATACTTCAATATGAGTTTCAATGTATGCTTTATTTTTTCTTAACCTACAAAGTATTCAATTAAAAATACTGCAAATTTCTACATCATACTTTGTGAAAAGTAAGCTCTTTTTCCCTGGTTGAAAGTTGTGTTCTACTTTTTAATTTAGGAATATTTCATGAGTATTACTGATCCTTAAATGAGAGTAGACTTATTCAGGTCTGCAATTTATTGCTAAAGAATAAAGTTGATTTTTCTTTGGTCTTTCTTCCCTGTTTACTTATTTATCCTAAGATTCCTCCTCTCAGATCTTCAACTAGAGCACTCATTCTATGCACATCCTCTAGTCACGTTTTTAGGTTTTTTTTAATCACTTAGTTCTCACAACTGTGATGACTTAGGCAGATACTTTTGATTTGCATGATATTATAAGGGATATAACTTGAAGTGCTTGTGCTTGGAATTTCACTGTATCAGAGAATGAATGTAGAGCAAAATATGTCCCTCTAATAATCTAATAGCTTTTTGAGGCTTAGCACTTCACCTTTGCTAACTTCCCAAAATATGCAACTTTATTCATAATTCACTTCTATAATTGCCTAAATAGTATTTCTAAGATTTACACTTATGTATTTCTTGTAGAAGAGGAGCAATAATGGGTTGTAGCACAGGATGAAAAAGACCTAATTATCTGAGAAATTTTGTGAACCTTAGTGAAAAGCTTCCCCTCCTGTCAATTGGTAAAAACATCACCCATTGGATAAAATGGTAAGATGTGAAAGTTAAAAAAGTTAAAATTTTCAACAGAATGTTGCTTGGTTTTTATCACTTTTGTGCCAGAGCCCACAATTTCAACTTTATTAAATAAAATGTTCTCATTGTTCCTGGCATAAAATTGACTAATATGCCTGTTTTCCTGGGCGTTTGAACCTCTGAATCTATGGGTTTTCATAAATATTTTAATGAGATCGTTATGAGAGATTACACATTAGGTATTACAGCATATATTGGAATACTCTGTATCTTTTTAAAAATGTTAAAATAAATAAAGCAAATAGAAAATATAAAAGACATAATAATTATTTAGATGCTAAAAAATAGAAATATACAGATATTACTGAAGAAAAAAAATCTCTTTTGTAATTTTTAGGCCCAAAACTTGGTTTCTGTTAACCTTCACTTCATAAGTGTTCTGGAAAGTGCATTATTCAAGCAGTCTTACATAAGTTAACAAGACTTAGTTTTTCTCTAAGCAATGAGAAGATCATTTCTGTTTATCTAAAAAAATAAAATATAAAAGTAGTACAAATTTTAAGGAAAATAGAAATACTCTAGAATTAACAGGATTGATAGAATTTTGCCTGCTATAAAACAATAGGATTAAAAAGGGCCTAGAGTCATATATTTCAGGGTTGAAGAAAGGCAGCAAGTTGTTGAAGTTTAATAAGAAGAGCATGATTTGGGAAATAATAAAAAATATAATGATGTTAGGAAATCTTAACAGAGTGAGGTTGCTTGAACATCTTTATGTCATTTTAAAATAATACTAGGAATATTTTTCTCTGGTTTGTAGTGGTAATAACTTACTGAACTCTGGCCCTTCTATGTTGGTGAGATTGGAATGTCAGGATAAATTCTATTATATATCATACAGTTTTCATTGTCGAGATATAAACAAACACTAAATATTTCTAATTTCAGCATAATCACCAAGTTATATGTTACAAAAATATTTTCATTTTGTATAGCATTATTAAATGTGCCAAAAATGTTAAATATAAAAGTGAAGGAAAAATAAAATGTTGCTTTTAAAAGCAATCACAAAAATAGTACCTTTTGGGTAAGATCTAATTACATGGAAGTTTTCACAATGGTTAAATACTTAGTTCAGTTAAAAAGGAAAGTATTATTAATATTCTTATCATTTTCCCCTAAAGCAACCACAAAAAATTAATCTAAAATAAAATTATAGTAATAAAGTATCTTTATAACCAGTCACCTGATCTAGATGTACTTGTATCATTCTCTGTGATACAGTTTTTTCTTTTTCAGATGGAGCCTTGATCTGTCAGCCAGTCTGGAGTGCAATGGTGCAATCTTGGCTCACCACAACCTCCACCTTTCGGGTTCTAGGGATTCTCCTGCCTCAGCCTCCCAAGTGGATAGGGATTACAGGTAACCATCACTACACCTGGCTAATTTTTGTATTTTTAGTAAAGACAGGGCTTCACCATGTTGGTCAGGCTGGTCTCGAACTTCTGACCTCAGGTCATGCATTCATCTCGATTTCCTGAATAGCTGGGATTACAGACGTGAGCCACCCTACCCGGCCTGTGATACAATTTATTATGATGTTTTGCATCTGGGTAGAGTTTCTTTTTATAATTATATCATAGAGATAGAAAAATATAGATGCTTATAAATATATATATATATACACACACACATATACATATATATTTTAGAGAAACTCAACTTATATAAATACACATACATTTATATATAGATGCTTTTATATATATATACACATACACACACACACACACACACACACATATATATTTTGGAGAAACTTAGAGAACTTATATAAGTACACATACATTTATATACACATATGAATACTCTCTGTTTAAGAGGACACATGCTAATTACTTTTTTTTTTTTTTTTTGAGATGAAGTCTTGCTCTGTTGCCCAAGCTGGAATGCAGTGGCACGATCTTGGCTCACTGCAACCTCCACCTCCTGGGTTCAAGCGATTCTCCTGCCTTAGCCATTTAAGTAGCTGGGACTACAGGCACATGCCACCAAGCCTGGCTAACTTTTGTATTTTTAGTAGAGACGAGTTTCACTATGTTGGCCAGGCTGGTCTTGAACTCTTGCGCGTGATCTGCCCGTCTCGGCCTCCCAAAGTGCTGGGATTACAGGTGTGAGCCACCGCACCTGCTTGCTAATTACTTTTTCTAAAGATACAAATTTCAAATTCTTTTCAGGATATTAAATCAAATTCGCTTTCTCTAAAAGAGAACTTCTGGCATTATCTTATTTACATTTGACTATGGAGGGAAAATATTTCTTTTAGGAAATGATAAAAATCATTATTACTAAAATACAAATATAATATTTATTAACACTTTAATAGGCTTATATGTGCAAGACACCATTCTAATTGCTTTATATTTATTAACTATAAATTATAAATATTAACTTATCTAAACTTTGCAATAGCTCTTTGACATAAGTGCTAAAATTATCCTCATATTACAAATGATGAAACTGAAGAAGAAAGTTTAATTACTCTATCAAGTTTTCAAAGTTGGTAAATATTTGTAAAAATAATAATAATAATAAAATGGCTGGTCTTTGTTCTGTGTCCCTAAGAGGAAACCTAGAAACCCTTGGAATTTCCAGAATTATAGGTGTTTCTTTGTAATTCACAGTGAGCCACTCAGGCAGATTGTGTTAAAAAGCTGACCCCTGGATAGTTTGTGCTAAAGAGATAATTCCGGACAGTTTACATCTATCTCTCTATTTTGCTCTATATGCATACCACAGAGTCTATTTTTGTGTGTTTAAAAATCACAATATTTCTATTTTTGGAGAAATTTAGGGAACCTTGAAATTCTAAGTATATACCCCCAATAGACACAGTGCTACTCCAGGCTTCATGACTATGTGGCACACATCTTTGTCTTTGAAGACCTCAGAGTGACAAGAGTTGACTGACAAGGATATACTACTTTTCAAAGTTAGTTACAGAAATTGAAGAAGCACCTGTCTTCATCTGGAAATATGTTATATGCAGGGGAGGCAACTGTTGCCTTCTCCCTTCATGAGGAATAAAGAAAAAATAACAAAAAGCAAAACAAGCAAATTATAGAATCAAACAAAAAAGTAAACTTTGAAAATATATTACTATGCTTCAAGAATTCATTTGCACTTTGATTCCACATGGAGAAATCCACATGGGAAAAGTCGCTAAGTCTCATTCATATAATCAAAGAGTCTAATAGCCTATATAAATTTTTCAATAAAATGCAATATTAAATTGTTTAAAGTAAATGTCTTTATTTAAATTTAACCACGAGAATTGTATTGTACTATCTTCTTTTTTTTTTTTCTTAAAGAAATTTATTGTTTCATTTTTATTTATCTATCATTAGGGATATATTTTCTCATATCCTCTTGAGTCCAATAAAATTCCAATCATTAAATAATTTTATCCCTAAATAACAATGATATAAGGCATATATGTACCCACTATTCTCATTACTGTTTTTTTGCTAGATTGCTTTAAAATGTCTATTTAAAAATTAAAATAAAAAGGCCTGTACAGGAGACAACAAAAAAAGGTGACCAGAAAGAATATATGCAAAATATTTCTATGAACGTTGAGTGTTTAGAGCCATTCAAAGGACTAATAAAACCACTGCGAACATACAAAAAAGTTTAGTCAACTTACAAAGATTTGAGAGGAGCTTTCATCCTAATAACATTGTTTCACTCTTATAAATTAATTCAGGATAAGAATCCACACGAATCAATAGTAGGTATCCAACTTGAAATGAAGTGATTGCTTAATGATTTCCAATATATCACATCATATTATATTAGGATATGACAGGTTATGCTGTGCTTCATTGGGTTGCAAAATATCATTTTGAATATAACTCTAAGTCTATCTAATATAAGATGATGAATCAGGAAATAAAATGACAAGAATTCGTTGACTTCTAGGTCCTAAATTAGATTTTTCTGTCCACACAAAAGGGAAGCAAAGAAACCGAAATGGTTTCCAGTGAAGCTTTCTCATTCATGTCAATGAGTAATAACCAACTACTGTCCTTAGTTCATTATAGATAGAAATATCTGCTGTTCCTGTAAGAATTGACATAAGTGAGAGATAGCTTCTTTGCCAAAAAAGGATACATCTGGCTCTCTATCAGTTGAATGTAGCTATGATCCTGTCAGAAGCGTTCTCTCAAATTTGAGGGATCAGAATATGGCATGTAAAAATTATTATATAATCTGAGGATACCAGAGAGACTTGCTGTGATCCTATTATAGTATGTATTATGTGAGGAAACAAATTTAATAGGCATGTATAATAAGACTACAATAATTGTCTTATAACTGTGCAGAATGTGGTTCTGTATATATTCTGCAATGTGAAAAAACTATAGAAAATTGAAAAAATATGTTTTTTAATCGAGAAGAGAACATGTTTTATCTAGTTTATAACTGACTCTAGTTTCATGGATAATGAATATGAAACTATATTCCAACATGGTGGTAGTAAAAGTGTCATCACTAGAAAAATGTTAATTTTTATTGCTTACGTAAGGAAAGAGATAATCTTAAAGGGCATGTGTCCAAAGATGTTATAGATAACTTTGAGAGAAAGATGTGTCAGTGGATTGCTGGTGCTGAAATATTAAAAGCCTTAATATAAGTGAAAGAAAATGTGACATTTAATAAATCCAGGGAAAAGAGGTTAGAATCAATGTATTTTAATTTAGCTGATCCTGTATATTTCTAATAGGCCTTCCCATGCTGAAAACCCATTAAATGTCAAGATTCTATCAATCTACAGAGGTAAAAAAATAGATGGATTTCATCATGAATTCAACATAGTTACCTGGAAAGAGAGTAGATGGTGGTGGTAAAATGCCATGACTGTGTCAACCCCTACTTAGTTCATCTATAAGTTAGAAATAACTATGAACATTAGATGACCAGATTTTATTTGTTGGCACAATTTGAAAAAGACAAAAAAAGAAACTTGAATCATCTGCCCATAGTTTTTATGCTATAAAATAATATATACTTTTATTCTTTTGAATGACTTTACTTACATCTGATGACTTTACTTACTTGTCATCAGATAGGCTATTTATGGACTTTGTTTCTTAAAATGTGTTTTTAAGAATATTTAGGTACAATAAAAAACCAAAAGAGACAGCTGCTCTATGGATAATAGTGAGTAATACATCTGTTTCTCTTTTCTAGTTGGAATGTGCTAGTTTGACTAATAATTAATAAAATAAATAATTATACTACTTTAGGCAGATAAATTAATATTATTTTCAGCTTATAGAATACTTTTAGCTACAGTCTTCTGGCTGTACTCTAAAACAGATGATAACATTCTATCTAATAAAAGTCCTGCTGTGTTTTAAAAATGATGCTAGTCTTCATTAAAATATAATTGGTAGAGAACTTTGTATTGTCCAACCTAAGGACAACATCATTTGAAGAATGGTTACAGCAAATATCCTGCCATTTGCAAAGCATCAGGTAATTCTTTTAGATGGAAGATATTGGGAAAAATTTAAGGGCTTATAAATGTAACAAAATAGGTATTTTGCTGTAATGCACAATTATGATGTTGAAAAAAGCAATAAAAGGTTTCAAAACTACATTATCATATGAGATTTACTTTTCCTTCTCAATCATTTCATATTAACTCAAAGGCATACTAAGCTGCTGAATTACTAAAAGTTAGCTCCTTTTGCATTTTTAAACTTGTATTAAGTTTTAAAATGGATAGGTGCATGTGTTAGCTGATTCAGGTGATATCATTCATCGTCCATGTGGAGCCATCAGGGATATACTACTTGTTTGCAGAAGACAGATACTCTATGTTGAAAATCCTAGACATCACATCTAGTAACGTTGCCTACTTTTTACTCTTATGCCAACTGTGCAGAAACAGAAAAATAGTTTTTATGTAAGTTCAGCAAAGACAATTAGCCAGAAGGAAAAAGAAAGAAAACTTGCTGGTAATTGTGTCTGAATTTTTTTTTTTGAGCTTCGGTTATATTTTGGTTTTATTTACAAATTATATAGGAAATTTTATCTTTTTCCCTTGTATGTTCATTTTTAAATGTACTACCTTTCTTCTTCTCTCTCTCTTAATACTTTGTTCCTCTCACTCCCTCTCTCTTGCACTCCACCCTCAGGTGTTTTAATGGTATCTAATAAAAAGATCATAGTTAATTATTTACCTAATTGGTTTATACATTTCCAATATTATGAAGACTAGGAACAACAAACTCGATGAGTCACTGTACATACGTATAAGACTCCACCACAAATATTAAGTTATTTTCCAGAGATTGTTTTTGTTTGGGTCTTTATAAACAGACACATAAACTTTATTAAATTATGACTTGAAAAAAACAGTAAGCTAATGTATGTGAGTCAAAGCAAGCAAGTACAGTGTTATTGTAAATTAACCAAGATCCAGCATATTAAAATAAGAGCAACAATTTTGCAGAATCAGTGTAAACAAAAAGTAAAACTATATACAGTATCCTATACAACTATGGAAACAGAATATAGTCTTCAAATAAGAACTGCTTCACTCTGAACATTTGCGAAAGAACGTTCCATTCCATTTGACAAAACTGTTGATTGGATTTTAAAATCCCATAGTTGTTTACTGTTCAATAAAATGATTTAGTTTGTAAATTCAATCATATTTGAAATGGGTTTGTAGTGTATATACATATGTTTATATACATATATAAACACAAATAGTGTGTGTATGTGTATATGTATATACATATGTATATATATATATTGATACCAATATCTTATATATGTGAGATATTGGTATCAATCGAAATTACTTTAACAAAAAGCTGTGGCCCGGGCGCAGTGGCTCACACCTATAATCCCCGCACTTTGGGAGGCCAAGGCGGGTGGATCACAAGGTCAAGAGATGGAGCCCATCCTGGTCAACATGGTGAAACCCTCTCTCTACTAAAAATACAAAAAAATTAGCTGGGCATGGTGGTGCATGCCTGTAGTCCCAGCTACTCTGGAGGCTGAGGCAGGAGAATTGCTTGAACACAGGAGGCGGAGGTTGCGGTGAGCCGAGATCTCGCCATTGCACTCCAGCCTGGGTAACATGAGCGAAACTCTGTCTCAGGGAAAAAAAAAAAAAAAAAAAAAAAGCTGTGAATTGAAATGAAATTATAAGCATGAATAGTAGTTAAAAAAATAATTCTATAAGGTATTATAAATTATTAACATGGAAAAATTTTTTTTTCTACAAACATCAAAAGTTCTTGGCAAATGTAATATTCAAAATGTGATACTAAATACAAAGCAGTAACTAACAGGTGTATTAGTCTGTTTTCATGCTGCTAATAAAGATATATCTAGGACTAGGTAATTTACAAAGGAAAGCGGTTTAATGGACTCACAGTTCCACATGGTTGCGGAGGCCTCACCATTGTGGTGGCAGGCAAAAGACACATCTTAAATTGTGGCAGACAAAAGAAAATAAAAGCCAAGCAAAAGGGGTTTCGCCTTAAAAAATCATCAGATCTCATGAGACTTATTCACTACCATGAGAAGAGTATGGAGAAACAGTCCCTATGATTAAATTCTGAGAACTACAAATCAAGCTAAGATTTGGGTGGGGACACAGCAAACCATATCATTCTTCCCCTGGCCCCTCCAAAAGCTCATGTCCTTAACATTTCAAAATGAATCTTGCCTTCTCAGCAGTCCCCCAAAGTGTTAACTTATTTCAGCATTAACTCAAAAGTCCACAGTCCAAAGTCACATCTGAGACAAGGCAAGTCCCTCTGCCTGTGAGCCTATAAAATCAAAAGCAAGTTAATTACTTCCTAGATACAATGTGGGTACAGGCATTAGGTAAATACACCCATTCAAAATGGGAGAAATTGGCCAAAACAAAGGGGCTATAGGCCCCATGCAAGTCCAAAATCCAATGGGGCAGTCAAATCTTAAAGCTCCAAATGACTGCCTTTGATTATATATCTCACATCCATGTCACACTGATGCAAGAGGGAGGGTTCCCATGGTCTTGAGCAGCTCAGCCCCTGTGGCTTTGCAGGGCACAGCCCCCTTTCTGGATGCTTTCATGGGCCAACAGAATGTCTGTGGCTTTTCCAGATTCGTGTTATAAGCTGTTGGTAGATCTACCATTCTGAAGTCTGGATAACAGTGGCCCTCTTCTCACAATTCCACTGGGCAGTGCCCCAGTTGGGACTCTGTGTGAGGGATTCAAACCCACATTTCTCTTCTGTACTGCCCTAACAGAGGTTCTCTATGAGGGTCCCACCCCTGCAGCAAACTTCTGCCTGGACATCCAAGCATTTCCATACATCCTGTGAAATCTAGGCAGAGATTCCCAAACCTTAATTCTTGATTTTTGTGTACCCAAAAGCTCAATACCACATGGAAGCTGCCAAGGCTTGGGGCTTGCACAGCCAGAGCTGTACCTGGCCCCTTTTAGCCATGGCTAGAGCAGCTGGGATGCAGAGCACCAAGTCCCTAGGCTGCACACATCAGGGGATCCCTGGTCCAGGGCCAGGAAACTGTTTATTTCTACTAGGGCTCCTGGCCTATGATCGGAGTGGCTCCAGCAATGGTATCTGACATGCCCTGGAGACATTTTTCCCATTGTCTTGGAGATTAACATTTGGCTCCTGTTGTTTATGCCAATTTCTGCAGGCAGCTTGAATTTCTTCTCAGAAACGGGATTTTCTTTTCTATCACATTGTCAGGTTGCAAATTTTTTGAAATTTTATCCTCTTTTACCTTTTTAAAACTGAATGCTTTTAACAGCACCCAAGTCAAATCTTGAATGCTTTACTGTATAGAAATTTCTTCTTCCAGTTAACCTAAATCATCTCCTTCAACTTCAAAGTTTTAGAAATCTCTAGGGGAGGGAGAAAATGCCACCAGTCTCTTTCTAAAACATAGCAAGAGTAACCTTTACTCCAGTTCACACCAAGCTCCTCATCTCCATATGAGACCACCTCAGCCTGGATTTAATTGTCCATATCATTATCAGCATTTTTGTCAAAGGCATTCAACAAGTCTCTAGGAAGTTCCAAACTTTCCCACATTTTCACATCTTCTTCTGTGCCCTCCAAACTGTTCCAACCTCTGCCCATTACCCAGTTCCAAAGTCATTTGCACATTCAGGTATCTTTTCACTCCACTCCTGGTACAAATTTACTCTATTAGTTCGTTTTCACACTGCTGATAAAGACACACCCAAGATTAGGTAATTTATAAAGGAAAGAGGTTTAATAGACTCACAGTTCCATGTGGCTAGGGAGGCCTCACAATCATGGCAGAAGGCAAAAGTCATGACTTACATGGCAGCAGACAAGAGAGAATAAGAGCCAAGTTAATGGGATTTCCCTTTATAAAACTATCAGATCTTGTGAGACTTATTCACTGTCACAAGAACAGTATAGGAGAAACTACCCTATAATTCAATTATCTCCTATTGGGTCCCTCTCACAACATGTAGGAATTATGGGAGCCACAATTCAAGATGAGATTTACATGGAGACACAGTCAAACCATATCAGCTGTGTGTTTTTGGAAAGAAAAATTTAATTTTTTTATATTAACAAGGAAGTTATCAAATCAATGGATATTTTCTTTTTCTTAATAATATTTCATCAGAACATAGGGTTTCTTAGAATATTAAGTTCTCTTACTCAAAATACTTAAAATTAAATATCATGAGTTTTGTTTTGACCAAGAACAGAACAGAAAGAAAAGCACAAGCACAATGTAGATCTTACCTTTAGTACAGAAAGATTACTCCTACTTAAGTCATACAATAAATAAGGGACACATACGTGTCTTACACAGAACATAAAGAAGTTAGGTATCACAACAACATAAACACTAACTGATATTAAAGCATATATTTTTTCCTATAAACATGCTATTTTAAAGGCAGCTTTCCTCTTTAACTTAGGTGTTTCCCTTTTAAAATATTTGAAAATAAGTGAAATCCAAATGATCCGTGTAATTATAAATTCATATCATCATCTTTACCTTATTTGTATAAATCCCAAAGTAGACCTGAAATAAGAGTAGATATCTATATAAAAATCAGAAATGCTGTGGTCTAATTTTAGCCTCTGTCACTCAAGTTAGTTAAATTTTGTATTCCTAATAATCATTAAGTTATACATTTTTAAAGCACTTTATACAAAAGATATGTTATAAAATTTTAAGTATACCATAATTATTGACAGTGAGGTGGACAGATAGTACACATAAATAAAAAATCAATTATAATGAACCAGAGATGTTATGGAATTTTGAGACAGTTGTGTGAGAAAGGGAATGTTTGAAGCAGGACTACGTGATCCCTCTTCACCTGTGGGGAAAAAGATAGATCTGGTCGAATCCCTTTGCAAACACTACAATAGCAATCTTCCTGGTAAACACACATACATGGCATTTAGTGGTGGTGGGATTCTTATATTTGTAATGCTTTTGCAGTATGCACCTAGCCTGCTCAGCACTGCTTGTGGAAAACAAACATCACATTTTAGGATTTATTGTGTAGCTGCTTATGAAATGTAATATAAACTATGGAATTATCAGCATATAAGTTGTAGATATTTCATGAAAAAAAATGGCTCCCTTTTGTGTAAATGAGGTTTTGCATGCATCTCTTAGAGATCATGTATGCTAAAACCAAACCAGTGTACATCCTAGTATACCAAGAAACAGCCTGAGGAGCGATGGTTGTAGTTCTGTACTTCATGTTCTGTTATCTCTTCAGTTTTGAAATTGTTAGTCACCTTTGGTACTGGTGAAGAGCCCCAGTTTTGTGGGATTTAACAATCTGAGGTTCTGAGTTTTCTCAAGTTGGCAATTTGGTTTGAAGGAGGGAATTACAGCTTCATTTTGAAGCTACTTGAGCAAAGTAGTTACATTGTATTTACGTAGATTGTATATTTGGGGGGATTATGATTGGAGGATTAATGGAGATTATAGGATTTAATACTCTAAATGCATCTACTTTTTGCATTATCATTGTAATGTAAATAATGTAAAGCCTAAGAGAGCAATTCTTATGTGTAAATAAGTGTATATCAATACTTTAGAAGAAGAGATGAGACTTTACTGATAGTACATTTTCATTTCCTGTGCTATTTTCTCTAGTTTATTAGGTCACTAGGTGGGACTATGAAGGATATTCAGCAAATAAATGACAGATATCAGTTGATTTTTAAAATGAATATGTCCTGTCCCTGATGGAGAAGATAAACTGAAGAAGAGTATAAACATACAGAAGGAGAATAGCTGGCCAGGGTCAAGGTGAGGACTAACTTATTGATGAGAAAATTGATATGAGATTTATATACAAATAGGTTTGAGAGGTGCAGAAATATTATGAAGGGATTGGCAAGCTGTTGGATGTTGAGATTATGAATAAGGGTAAAGTTCAGGATGAATGTAGGTTTTTTTTCATAAGTAATATTTGTAGACAAGAGAGAAAAGAATTATAAGAGTTCTAGAATGTATATTTTTTCATTTTTTAAAATGTATTTTATGGGTACAGAGAATGGAAGGAGGAAGTTAGAAGATGTATCCTCAGTATTAAGGAGCTAGTCAATGTGAATCGCTCTTAAATATAAATATTCATATGACCCATTGACATCAAGCTTCTCCAACCCAGTGGAATATGAGCTCTTCTGAAGCTACATCAATCACTTAATCTATTGGCAAATGCCTGAAAAAGTAAGCATGTATGAGAGCCTGGAGCATAAGGAGGGGACACATCATCCTGAAGTGTCAGAGGAAACTCACATGACAAATACAATTCGAAAAAACAGGACACTTTAGTATACATAAGAGGAACAGGAAACAGGGAAGACTCAGATGGGGTTTTATCATTTAACACTTTTTGAAAGAACAGGCAATAGTAGCAAAGGAGGATGGAGGCCAGGTGAAGCATGAACCACCCCTTTCCATGCCCCCTGGAGAGAGAGAGGGGCACACTGGAGAGAGCTGGGGCTCTTGTGGGTGGAAAATTTCTCCTTCAGGTGTGGCCAGTCACATGCTGGAGACAAGGTAGAAAACAGTGATGCAGGAAAGGAAAAGGTCCTTGTACTTGGCAGGGAGTGGGGACAAGCTGAAGCTGTATTACTGCTGCATACTGCATACCTCCTATGTCTCTCTGGGCCAGTCTGGGGGACCTTCCTCCCATCATCAAACGTGTACAGGACAGGGACCTGAGTAGTTCATTGATCATTCTCAGACTTGCTAATAGGTAGATCAGTGTGGTCAGCAGAGAGGGTTAATTCTAGGAGGTTAACAAATGGAGTGGAGGACCTCACACCCGAGGTTTCTCTCCACTGGGGCTTTGGTAGTTGCCTGGTTGAGAGCTGTCCTCTACACTGACTTACTGGCTGGCGTTAGCCAACTTTCTTCGCCTACCTGGACTTCTGTTTCCTCATCTGCAAAGGCTTTGTTTAACCAATTCCAGCTGCAGATGGGGAAACCCAACCGTATAGGCACGTGGTAATGATACAGGTTTTCAGGAAGTAGAGAACTTTTGAATACATTGGCTCACTTGCATAATCCAGTTGAACAATCTCCCCAGCCCCAAACTGTTAGCTTAATCACATTTGCAAAGTACCTTTTCCTGCATAAGGTAACACATTCACAGGCTTCAGGGATGAAGACGTGGAAGTCTTTGGGGGTCTATTATTCTGTCTATCTTCTGAACTAATATTTAAATCCAGATTAGTAACAATTTTAACTAAAGATGTGGAAGAACAAAAAATTTATCCTTATTTGAATAGAAAAATAAACTGCTAAGAGAAACAAGTAGATCACCTGTAGTAATAAATATCCAAAGACGGCAGAGATGTGAAAACACTATGTTGAAGGTTTATATTTCAAAATTTAAAAATAAGTGTACTTTTGGAAATATTATTAAAAATTACCCTTTCTGCCAAACAAAACATTATTTAAAGTACTCTACCTCACTCTTAGATTAAATTACAGTTTCAAGAATGAAGTGATGTATGGCCATAAGTAGCATTATCTTCACTAAATATTAAAATGGTACAAATCAAAATGTTTCATGTAAAAAGATACAATTTAATGGTCAAAAAATCAACATATAGTAAAAATACTGTGAAAATAGTGACTGTATTCATAGCAGTTGTATGAAAATATAACAATTATGAATATTTTTATGCTGAATCACATGTCAAAATACATAAACATAAACTGTATTTGTCAATGATATGGTGATCTATTTATAAAACTTATGACAATCAGCAAAAAATTAAATAGAATTAATGTACTTATAAGTATATGAAAAATAAACATTTTCTTATTTATCAGTGATAAAAACCTAAAATCTTGTAAAAATATATTTAGAACAGCCACAGGGTGAAAAGGTGCAAATAATCCAGCAATAACTTTAAGAGAACATTTGAAGATTTACAAGTTATTTGAATAAACTGAAAGATAAAAAATGAGTAATAATTTTAAAGCTATACTTACTTCAAAGATAAAAGTGTAAATAATATGGAAAAATTTAAAAACCAAAAGAAATCAACTAAGACATTTATAAAATTAATAGAGTACATCAGAAAGTTTGCCAAATATAAAACAACTATAAAAATTATCACGCATATATAGAAAACTAACTAGGTATAAATCATAATTGACAAAAAATTATTTCAGGAAATGCAATAAAACAATTTGTCCAGGAAACAAGAGTGATAGTTATCCTTTCAGAGGAAAATAATTATACAAAGGATAATGATGGATTGAATTGCAAAAATCAGAGACTTCTTTTCTTTTTCTGTTGAAATTATAAATGGAAGGTAAATTAATGTGCTTCAATTTTCATTTCCAAGTAGGATGGGGTGCTTTGGGCAGACCAATCAAATTCTATATGAGAACATCTAGAAAACTAAATAAACTGCAAAATTCATTTGGGTAAGTGCACCAACCTAGGACTCTATACCCACCAAAATAGATTCTTCTAGAAAAAATTAAAATCATAAATATAAACAAATACTGATTATCAGAAATAATGATTTTAATATTGGGTTATAAAATATATGCAAATGAACATAATCCAAAATGAAAGAAGGAGAAAAATATTTTTAAATGCTCTGAAGTTCCAGTATAATCTGAGTGGTTAAAATAAACATTTTTATTATATAGTAATAAGGCAAGCAATTATCTTTAATCGCTAGAAAAAGAGTAAAATATAACTAAAAAATTAATAAAGGAAAAATGTAAAATATATTATGAATCCTAATTAAACCAAGAAAAAAGATGAAAGAAGCTACCTAACTTAATCGATCAACTATAGTAGTTTAGTAATGCTAGATGAAGTCGAATATTAGTTAAAACAGAACACTGGACAATGTAATATATAAAGCAAGAAGTATTACTACAAATAAAGAGGGATATTTCACAATGATAGCCAACTGAATCCATCAGGAAGATTTTAGTCCAATATTCACCCCAATAGCATAGTTTTCAAAATTTATTTCTTAAACTGAAAGAAAATAAAAAGAAATAGACCAAATCACAACCATAGGAGAAGACATAAATATTACATTCTCAAATGTTTATTAAATGAGTAGCATAACTAAACTATAAATATAATGAAGCAAAACTAAATAGGCATTCCTAAATAGAAATAAAAATATTTTAAACTGCTTCATTTCCAGAATAAAACTATAAAACTCGTGAGAGAGCAAGACTCCATTTCAAAAAAATAGTACTATGTAAATATAATGTACCATATATGTATATAATATATACATGTGTATATATTAAAAGCTATATGTTATTTTTTATTATAGTTTAATTTTTCTTTATTATATATAATAAGTTATAGATATATGCTTTATTGTAAGGAATTGGCTCATACACTTGTGAAGACTGAAAAGTCCCATGATTTGCTGCTGCCTGCAACTTGGATAATCACAAGAAGAGGTGAGGTAGTTCTAATCTGAGTTTGAAGGTTGAGGTGTGAGTTTGAATTTTTTATATATATATATATATATGTATATAATATTTCAAATATTTGATTTCATATATTTGAAATATTATATATAATATAGAAAATACATGTATAAAGTGTTTCACATAGGATATATATATGTATATATATATATATCTTATTGCTCCTATTTCTTTGGAGAGCTCTAATATACCAACCAAGAATTTAATGTACCTCTCTATTTATCCAAAATCTAACAAATATTAGAAAATGTAAAAGGAACTGAGAAACAAAAGCTAGCTATCACAAAATCTGAGAACCTTCTAAAACACGGAAAGAAGAATTTATCAGATTAAATTGAAGATGCAGATGAGGCTTCATCCTAAGAAACAACTGTTAATTGCAGCAATTTCCATATCGGTCCTAAGAAGTTTTAAAATTCATCAACAATCTCCCTTTCTCTCTCCAAGAGGACTCAACATCAGCAATGATTTGTGTTCTTAGGCTAATTGCAAAGGCAATTCACTAAAGAAAGTGAGCACCTGTCCTGCTGGGTCATGAGTGGGAAGTGAGCAGCATGCAAAGCAGTTCTCAAAAAGGATAAAGTAAAACTAAAAAGGCAGTCCTAAGTAGAAATATTTTAAACTGCTCTTATCCAGAGTAAACCTTCTTAAATACGGCAAATATCAATCCCCCAACTAACCTGTCTATAAAAAATCTTGCTATCAATAGCTCTTGAATCCTTCTCACTGAATCCTTCTCAAGGCTATTTATTCGAGGGTTCTCAAAAATTCACAATGAATCATGCAGATTGCCTATTCCAACAGCAGACTTTAGTCATGCACATGAAGGAAGTAGGGAAATCAAAGTAGTAACCAAGATAAAGAAACCAAACAAGACCCTGCGCAGTGGCTTATGCCTGTAATCCCAGCACTTTGGGAAGCCAAGGCAGGCGGATCACCTGAGTTCGGGAGTTCGAGACCAGCCTGACCAACATGGAGAAACCCTGTCTCTACTAAAAATACGAAAAAATTAGCCAGGCATGGTGGTGCATGCCTGTAATACCAGCTACTCTGGAACATGAGGCAGGAGAATCGTTTGAACCAGGGGGGCAGAGGTTGCAGTGAGCCGAGATCGCACCATTACACTCCAGCCTGGGCAACAAGAGTGAAACTCCCTCTCAACAACAACAACAACAATAACAACAAAAAGTTACTTCAGAGGAAATAGGGGTAATTCCAAAAACGAAATTTATCAGGTAGAAATGTGAGGGAGATAGAGTGTTTCCAAAACCAAGAATGGTCTAGAAAAGAAAATGATACAGATATATAGATTGCAAGGGCAAGATTTTTAAAGGCAGTATGTAAGTACTCACTAGTAAATCTTATTGTATTATTATATTCTTATTGTTTGCTTCACTGAGGCACAATTCTAGCCCATTTAGGACCTTATCTCCCAGGTAATAAGCATAGTACCTTATAGGTAGGTATTTTTTCTGATCTTCCTCCTCTTCCCACCCTCCACTCTACAGTGGGCCCCAGTGTCTGTTGTTCATCTCTTTGTGTCCAGGTGTTCTTGTTGTTTAGCTCTCACTAACAAGAGAAAACATGTGGTATTTGGTTTTCTGTTCCTGCATTAGTTTGCTTAAGATAATGGTCTCCAGCTCCATCAATGTTGCTGCAAAAGACATGACATGTATTTTGTAGCTATGTAGTATTCCATTGTATATATGTACCCCATTTTCTGTACCTAGTATATTAATAATGAGCACTTAGGTTGATTCCATATCTTTGCTATTGCAAATAGTGCTGCAATGAACATTTCTGTGCATGTGTCTTTATGGTAGAGCTGTTTATATTTTTTTGGGTATATACCCAGAAATGGGACTGCTGGGTTGAATGGTAATTCTGTTTTAAATTCTTTAAGGAATAGTCACACTGCTTTCCACAATGGCTGAACTAACTTACACTCCCACCAACAGTGTATAAATGTTCTCTTTTCTCCATAACCACACCAGTACCTGTTATTTTTTTACTTTTTAATCATAGCCATTCTGACTGGTGTGAGATAGCATCTAATTGTAGATTTGATGTGTATTTCTCTAATAAGTTGATTATGGATTCTGGACATAAGACATTTGTCAGATGCATAGTTTGCAAATTGTTTTTTCCACTGTTTAGGGTGTTTGATTACTCTGTGGATAGTTTCCCTTGCTGTGCAGAAGCTCTTTAGTTTAATTAGGTCCCATTTGTCAATTTTTATTTTTGTTGCAATTGCTTTTGGCATGTTTATCATGAAATCTTTTCCACATCCGATATCCAGAATGGTATTTCCTAGGATATCTTCCAGGGTTTTTATAGTTTTAGGGTTTCATGTTTAAGTGTTTAATTCCTATTGAGTTGATTTTTGTATACAGAATCCCTAATTGTGTTTTTCCTGGTGGTGGCCTTTCTAGTTACTGTGTAACTACTTTCACTATCTTTCTTATATAATGCATTTGCCCACCTATGAGAAATATGTTTTAAATTCTCTCTGATTTGGTAAGAAAGAAACATGGCAGTTATGCCCACATTCCTTATCTTTAGTGTCAGGCCTACTTTCAACAACCTCCTCTATGGGAGAGGTTCTTCTCTGATGTTCTTACAACATCAGTTTTATATTAGAGTCTGATTAGCATTTGTATTACTCCGTGTTCATGCTTCTCATCAAGACATATCCAAGACGGGTAATTTATAAAGAAAAATGAGTTTAATGGACTTACAGTTCCACGTATCTGGGGAGGACTCACAATCATGGAAGAAGGTTAAAAGCAAGTCTAACATGGTGGCAGACCGGAGACAATGAGAGAATCAAGTGAAAGGGCTTTCCCCTTATAAGCTCATGAGATCTCATGAGACTTATTCACTAGCATGAGAACAGTATGCAGGAAGCCACCCCCATGATTCAATTATCATTCACTGGGTGCCTTCCACAACACATGGGAATTATGGGAGCTACAGTTCAAGATGAGATTTGGTGGGGACACAGTCAAGCCACATCAGAGTCTATTCCACAACTGAAGAAATAGCAGCCCAGTTCAAGTGGCATGTCTGTGAATACAAAGCTATTTTATTGCATAATCAGAATTTATAATTCAGATGTGGTTTATAATTTAGTGCTTCCCCTTCCCCCATACTACCTAGTTCATTTTCTCAATATTCAGATGAAGAAGCAACTTAAGAAAGATTAACTGGTTTGCTAAAATTTATGCCATGAGCTTTTATCAGTTAAGGAGACAGACAGAGACTGTTCTGAAGATCCAAAATGATAAATCACCTATCCTGTAAAATTAATAAGCATTTAATTTATCATTTATTGTCTTGTTTTCATCCCCCCACCATGTAATACAATTTAGAAGAGTAACATTTGTGAAAATGTTGACCTTACATGCTTACAAATTAATTAATTAAAAAAATGAAAGAGAAGCTATAATAAGATAATTTTACCAATATTTTGATATACCAAATGGGTGAATTATTTGGGTTTTTAAAATGCTATTCATGCTCTTCAAAAAATACTAATTAAAGCTTATTTTTAGAGATTTATGTTATTTGATTATTAATCTATCTTTTGTATACGTAAGTGACACTGTTTTATGGATTATGCAAATATTAATTTATTTAGTCCTTATAAACTACTTGTGTAGGCAGCACTATTATCTTCAATATACAGAAAAAGAAACCGATACAAAGACAGGCTGATTAATCTTCCAAAGGTATAAGCTAATAAGTACAAGAACAAAGATTTAATGATAGGCTGTTTAACTTTCACATTTCTACCATTAATAATTATGCCTATTGCCTCCTAACTATGAATAAAAAACATATAAATGTAGAAAAATTGTTTCCAGTCTTTTAGCTTGCTTCACAAATCTCTTGACAGGAGAAACTGCAAGCAATGAATGTAATCTTATTTTAATATTACCATCAGTATAATGTCATAAGAAGATTGACTTGAAAAAAAAAGTTAAACTCAATGTAACATGGAGAATTAATGAAATAAGAACTATTTGTTTCTGTTATCAATGCCATGTCCTTTATTCATACAAATAGAAAAAGAAACTATCCACTAAGGAAAAGCCTTGACTTTATATCCTCTATGTAAACATTCCATTATGCTTAATACGTTCTTCAAGAACCAGAGAGATAGGAGATTTAACATTTTCTTAAGATTATTTATCATTTTTGAGTGACTTTAGGCTAGAAAGAAGGAGGTCTTTAGCCCCTAAGTAGACAAGAAAGAGGTTAAAAATATATAAAATCACTATATATATAAAGATTGCAAAGGCATGATTTTATGGGCAATAAGTACTCACTAGTAAATCTTACTATGTTATATTCTTGTTGTTTGTTTTATTGATGCACATTTCTAGCTCATTCAGGACCTTACAATTTCTTTGCAGAACGAAGATTAATATATACCAGTCCTAGACTGATATAGGAGATTATATCTTATGGATTATTGGACGTGAGGAATAAAAATTGGTCTTAAAGGGTGTTAATACATAATTTGGCAGAAACATGGAGAAGACGACCATGGTTTCAGAGAAAGGACAATAATGAAGACATAGAGATATGCAGATTAGGTAAAGAGCCAGATAATCAATACTGTAGGCTTTGTAAACCAAACATAGCCTCTGTCATATACTTTTTCTTTTCCCCTCCCCCCAGCCATATAAAACTGTTTTAAAAATAAATTTTTAGCTGAAGGACTATATATATATATATAATATATATATGTGTGTGTATATATATATATGTGTGTATATATATACATATATATGTGTATATCATTGATTATATATATATATGTGTGTGTATATATATATATATATGTATATATATATGTATATATATACACACATATATATATACACACACATATATATATATAATCAATGAACTAGATTTTGGCAGTGGGCCACAATGTCCCAATCCCTTATTTAGATGACTATGGAATTCTGCCTGACTAGATTGGAGATTTAATATTGGATAATAATGGCAGAGAAGGGTCGAAAGAATAGATGAAGCCAGATTATTAAAAACATTGAAAGCCAGAATGAAGCACTGGATTTGGATTAGATTCGTTTTCTCTAAACATAAAGGTGAAAGTATTTATCCTCCAATTAATTTAAGATCTCTTCAGCATTAAGCCAAAGTGTTCTCATTTGACACCAGGAAATCAAATGACGGATGTTTTAATTAAAGGGGAACATTAAATCAAGTTTTGTTTTATCTCTTATTGAGTGGAGCCAAAACTTTTTTTAAAATTTCTATTTTTTCTGAAGGTGCACCTTTTAATGAAATACAATGATTGCTGGCGTTAATATTCTGACCTTGTGTGTTTTGATGGTCAAACTAAATGAAGCCCATATGTGGTGGTTTTCTTTGGAGATGATGTGTATTTCTGTGCTTGTGAAATCAAAGGGACTGTTATTGAAATTCAACTCCTAAATTTTCTGTTTGCTCACAGCTGGGGTGTCCCTGTGTCCTGGGAAGCAAAAAGCACATGCTTAGTGTTAGAGTTTCCCAGTTGAATTTCAGAGGCTTTGAAAAGCTCCCATATCCAGACAGCATCTTTATTACCTATACTTGTGAAATCCCTAGATGGTATCTTTTTGAGTATAATATATATTTTGTGTATATATGTATATATATATATAGACATACTTAATATATATTGTATATATCTATATATACTTTATATATAATATGTCATAATATATTATATATACTTTATATTGCATATATTATATCTATATATACTTTATATATAATATATATCTAGTTATAACTAGAAAATAATATAAGTAAGCATTATATAATTTTAAAAGTTAGCAATGTGAATTTAAAGGTGCTAATTGCCAAGAAGAGAATAACAGGATAATGCCTAATGAACAAGTTCAAAAAGTGAGATACTAGGACATGTTAAAATATGTAGAAAAAAAGAAATCGGCCAAAATGTGGAAATTAGGTTTTGATTATATAAATGCAAATTAAATTTCTTATTTATGAAATACAACCAGTGTCAAATAGTGATTTAAAAAGTAATACAATTTCTTGAAGTCCAAAGAATAATACATTTTCCTTCATCTCAGTGAATTTTTACTTCCCAGTTATTCTAGTTGCCTGGTTACATGGGAAAAACTCACTGGACTGGGAATCATAATTGTTGGAGGCCAAGTCTGACTTCCTTACCAGCAATATCATTTATTATATATCCATACTTTTACTTAATAATATGTATGTTTCCAATTATACAAAAGACATATTCACTTATATGTGAGGAATATAATTATTACCCTGGGACTAAAGTAATCCATACAACTTTGGAAATAAGAAATTCACAACTAAATAACTACAATGTAGTTTGATAGTTTAATAGAAAAAGGTGCAGAATAGCTAAAGGAAATATTGATTGTGGATGTGGAGATAAGAGGGAATCCTGAGAAAGTTATCACTAAATAATGACATTTTTACTGTCTTTAAAAAGTCATAGAATTTTGTATGACAGAAAAGATAACTTGACTACAATAGTAAACTTCGCTTGTTTAAAGAAAACGAATTGTACTTCTTATGTTCAATTTAGTGTAGATGTTTTATAAACAAATATATATATACACATATTTATATAAACATACATATGCACACATATATATTTATAATTTGCATTCTGTTTTGCAATGACTTCCATTGTCAACAGAAATTTTAGGCATTTGATTATTTAGTGTATAAATTTATTATGTTCAACTTTATCTTATGAAAAATTGAGAATAGCTGGGCTTGAAGTCTTACACTTGTAATCACAGCACTGTGGAAGGCCGAGGCAGACGGATCAGAAGGTCAGGAGTTCGAGACCAGCCTGGCCAACATGGTGAAACCCCATCTCTACTAAAAATACAAAAATTAGCCAGGCATGGTGGCGGGTGCCTATAATCCCAGCTACTCAGAAGGCCGAGGCAGAAGAGTAGTTTGAACCTGGAAAGCGGAGGTTGCGGTGAGCTGAGATGGCGCCACCGCACTCCAGCCTCAGTGACAAGGCGAGACTCCATCTCAAAATAAATAAATAAATAAAGGAAAAAGAAAAATTGAGAATATAGGACAAGGTTCCTACAGTTCCAGAAGCTTTCAAGATTTTTGTTGTTGTGCTACTTATTTAATACAGACGTACAATGAAATAATAAATGAGTTTAAGCAAGTATAGAAAAACAACTTTTAAGCATTACTTCTTTTAGTAGTTCAGTAAGAGTTCATAAATCAGCACTCACTCTTTCATTCAAAACACATACAAACATAAATCCACTAAATATTTTTTAAAAACCAATCAAAATAGTCCTCAATTTTAAAAAGTTAGAATATGTGAATAAGTTTAACTCAACCCTTCTAATTTCTAATATATATGGATACATTTATTCATAATGCTTTTAAATAAAATTATGATGGTAAATGCATTATCTGTGCAGTTCCCAATAATTTTTTTTGTCTTCTACAAAAATTGCTGTATTTTGAGCAATAATTAGAGTTTGGTATTATTTCTGATGGACTTTTTTTTTTTTTAATTTTGAAGATGAACCAATTACCTTTCTAGAGCAATGCTAGCAAACTTTTCAAGTGGCACCACGGCCTAAAAAGTTTGTTTTCTGATCCTTTCTGAATGTCATGAAGTTTTCACATGATAGTAATTGACATTGTGAGATTTTATGCACCTCAGTTTGATATGCATATGGCTTTGGGAGAATGTTTTAACACAGAAACATTAAAATACAGTTAGCATAGGGTAACCTAGAGATAAGAAGCCAAGGCTATATTTAGAAGATTTTTTTTGGTTGCTTCTACTTTGAAAGTCTAGTTAATAGTTATCGCTTAGTTTTCCTCTTGCTTCTAATTGTTTAAATATAAAAAAAGCTAGGAATTTTCAAAATTTTATTATTTTAGTGAATATCTAGGGCATATGAAGAAACTAAATCCATGCCAAGAAAAAAAGAAATAAGCGAGAAAACAGAAAGGAGAATATGAAGTAAAGTAAAATGAAGATTTAAAACAAACATGATGCTAATAAATTTAGCTGAAAATTTTTTCTGTAGTGGTGTAGCATCTTGGGGATTAGGAATATCATCTCCTTTTAACTATCTGCCACAGCAAATAAATTCATCTCCTACAATGAGATGACTGCTTTATTCACTGCTACACTTTAATGAATATATTTTCAATTTGATACCAAACGCAATCTTAAATTTTTCAGAGCAAACTCTGCATATCACAGCAGAAGTGAGAAAAAAACTGAAGGTCAAAAGGGAAATTCTTCATGCTAGAGCTTGTTTTTATAAACTATACCAATATCCACAAAATCACTGGTGCTCCCACTCAATGGAGACGACACAATTGAAGAAAAATTTCAGAAGAGAGCATAATAGCTATATCTACAGTCTCATGTACAAAGTACTGTTCAAAAATCATTCTCCCATTGTACTCATTTTTTATTAGATCAGTCATAATAATTACATTTACTAGAGTAATAACTGTAAACTAGAATATATTTTCTTGATTCAATACCATTTGAAATTTTTGTATTACATATACCTTTTGACAGAATTTTTAGTAAAGCCACACATTATATTTATTTTACATAGTTAAGAAAGACCTATTAAGTTCAAGTGTATGGCATCGAAGAAACAATTGGTATGTTTAAGACAAAGAGCATCAGGAGAGATCAAGCACATATATATTACATTTAAATTGAATTAGTATTCAGTTTTATATATTATTCTATTTAAAATAATATTGCCACAAAACAAATTATAAATGCCTTTTATGGAAAGAAAAATTCTTGAGTTTGTCACAGATATCTATAAATATACCTTCTGGATTCTTTAAATTCAGTCCTTCAAAGAAAGAGTACTGGCCAGGTGCGGTGGATCATGCCTATAATCCCAGCACTTTGGGAGGCTGAGGCAAGCAGATCACCTGAGGTCAGGAGTTCGAGACCAACCTGGCCAACATGATGAAACCCCATCTCTACTAAAAATACAAAAATGAGTCAGGCATGGTGGTGGGCACCTGTAAACCCAGCTACTGGGGAGAATGAGGCAGGAGAATCGCTTGAGCCTGGAAGGCGGATGTGGCAGTGAGCTGAGATCACATAACTGCACTCCAGCATGGGCGACAGAGTAAGAAGCCCTCAAAAAAGAAAAAGAAAGAGAGCACTACTGTTTAAGTGGTAAGATCTCACTACTAAATGTCAGGAAGTTTAAGCTGTGATACAAATACTATCATTAATTCACCACATGACCTTGAAAGCCTTATTTGAAATCTTTGAGTACTTCTTTTTTATCTGTAAATTGAGAACTTTAGGCTAAGCCAGTTTCCCCACCTATTAGGTTGGTGCAAAAGTAACTGTGGTTTTGCCATTTAAAGTAATAGCAAAAACCGCAATTACCTTAGAAACAACCTAAATACAATGTTTGTCGTTTTAGAAGCTGACACTGTACCAAGAGTGTTGAGCTATTCACAATATTTGAGTCTTCTAAGAGAACATCAAGCCCCATTAAATTGGAATTTTATCAACTTAATGTGATTGCTGATCATGTGATCTTTTGTTATTTGATCAAGTTAGAAGATAAATATCTTTATATATGCTATTTTTTTCTAGGTAAGTATTTTGGGAATATGTGGTTCTTGTGGAAGAGGAGAATAAAAGCAATTTATCTGAAAATAAAATATATTTTTATGTTTAAATACTTTGCACAAAATATTTCATGGTTCAAAGGTATTCTTTTATTTTACTTCGAAGTGTCATATTTCCAGAGTTTTTTGTTTGTTTGTTTTTATGCTACATCAAATTGGTACATTTATGTATTCTCTTCTAATACATATATAAAGTCAATGCTGCAATTAGTTTAGTTGCTTAGACTTTTCTCTCAGGATTTTCTTTTAATCAAATGAATTGGTACACCTGATTCTTTTATCCTGAGTTTGTATATATAATACAGACTAATTCATTTGATTACATAGAAGTTAGCATTGAAAATTTATGCTAAAACCATCATAAAATTACATACCAGATAAGTAACACATCTTATAGTTTGCATTATTTGCTAAACATAATGAATCGGATATCTCTCACTAAGTAATATTTTTACTCTGTTCCTATGACCTTTATCAGCCAAGTTTTCCTTACTCAATGATAATTTTCATCCTATTTTATTCTCTTATGGATTTGTAAAAGCGACTATAGACACACTCTTTAATTTTCAATATAATTTTTCCTAGTTACTCGTATATTTCCTGACATTCCTTGATTAAATATTAAAAGCATGTAGTGAGGAAACATTTGTATTGGCTGTAATATATCTTACATCTTAGGTGGTGCAAATAATTTTTTATCAATACTCAGCCATTAGTTATAGTTGCCTCTTTTCTCCATATGAAACATTTAAAAATCATAAATATTTCATAGTACAATTCCAGATAGTTATTTATTTAACATTTTGAACAGAATTAATACTGTATTTAATATATTTATACAGGGGAAATTTGACTATTCTTTGTTTTAAAAAAATTCCATATGTAGTTAATCCATTTTACTAATTATTAGAATATAATATAAAATATAAGGTATTTTGTTTTAATACATATCTATAATTTGATCTTTAACAAAAAATAATCTGTGAAACTCAATGAGGCAGTTTGTATTACTTAGGGAGGCAATTTAAGGTAGTAGATTAGATCATAGATTTGATGTCAGACAGATTCGGATGTTCTCTTTAATTTTGCTAGTGAAAAATCTGAGAGATGCTGCGCAAGTTCATTAATATTTCTAATTTCTAAATCCTCAATTATAGAATACAAATGATGGCACCTAATCCACAGGTTGTTTGGAATATTAAATGAGGTTATCTGTAAACAATTATCCAAGTCCTGTTATTTATTGAAAACTAAATAGAGTGCATCGGTTATCAATATGTATTTAAATAAGCTGGATACGTTTTTAAAATGAAAGAAAAAAGGGATTGTGTGGCTTGTGAAATAACATGCCCAACACAATCAGGCTATAGAGAATATGCTCCTTCACATTGATTTATTTAGAATCCTTTTTGCTTTGCTTTACTGCAATAGCGCTTTGTCCATATTTATACTTTAGAGTGTACGTGATTTTACAATTAATCAATGCAGGGTTTTTTGATAGATGGACAGCTCCCTTTCACCCATTTGTGCACTGGTGACCCTTTGATTAGTGCCTGCAACAAAGCATTCAATGAGATAATAAATATGTGAGTGTGCATTTGAGCAGTGAATTGTGGACCATAGACTAATCAGAAGCCACAAAGAGGTTTTATATATATATATATATTTCTCCTCTATGTGTGTGTTTATGTAAGTATATATATATGTGTGTACATATGTATATGTGTGTATATATGTATGTATAGATGTGTATGTATGTATGTGTGTATGCATGTGTGTGTATATGTATGTGGGTATACATTATATATACATTTTTAAGCACCTGATCTGGAAAAATGTATATTAATATATTAATGACGTTAAAAGATCTGGCAGAGTCATCTTTTCATACTTCTTCATTTTAAAATCCGAAGATTTTAATTGCTAACAGTGAGTTTCTTTTATAATAATAAAAAAAATAAGTACCAGGATTTCTGATGTTGCTTTACTTTATCCTAATCTGTGTGTGAACCTTGACATATTTTACCTCAATTCAACAAAACAAAATTTATTGAATTCTATAACACATAAAGGGAAGTGAGGCACAAAGATTAATAATATAAGTACAGAGCTTAAACTATTACATTCCTATGGGAGAGAAACATCAAATTAACCATACCACAAACCAAACTGAAATTAGTGAAGGGTATAAAAGGAAAAGCAATGTACTGTAACAACTAAGAGAGAATGATTTATTGTGGATAGTAGAAGGTTTCATGCACGAGGTGGCAGCACAGTACTTCAATTTTCATAGATCTATTATTTCTATCTACTTTTTGCCCTCTTTTGAAATCTTTTCTTCATTTTTATTTTTTCCTTTGGAGAGCAGTCTTGAGCTCACTTTGTCACTGGCAAGAATATTTTTCATGTGACTGATGAAAACTTAGCCATTTTTCTTTACTGTCACCAGCCTTCACTTCTGATTATAAGCAGGGGAAAGTAGTAGGCAATTTAAAAATTCTACTTCACATTCCTATTACCTTTCTTGAATGCACTGTGTGTTTCTAATGATTGAGAACATTTTTGGGATAGGAGAAAACGAACATGTGGGAAAATTTAAAAGAGAAAATTATGGTGAATTCATTACAGGAAAAGGTGAAATGTTGCTGTTATCTCCTTTTTATTTTTTATTTTATTTTTTCTCTTCATATTGGTGCAGATTTTTTACATGGATATCCTGTGTAATGGTGAATTCTGGGAATTAGTGTAACCATCACAAATTAGTGCACATTGTGCCCATTAGGTAAGTTGCCATTCTTCACCTCCTTCCTACCTTTCTGAGTCTCCAAGCTCTATTATTTCATTATCTCTCTCAATGTGTACATATTATATATCTCCCACTTGTCAATGAGAACACGTGGTATTTGACTTTCTGTTTCTGAGTTAAGATGAAGCCCTCCAGTTCCCTCCCTGATGTTGCAAAAGACATGATTTCATTCCTTTTTATGGCTGACTAGTACTCCATAGTGTGTATATATATATAACATTTGGAACAGAATTAAGATTATATTTAATATATATATACCTGGGAAATTTGAATATTCTTTGTTTTAAAAAATTCCATATGTAGTTAATCCATTTTACTAATTATTAGAATATAATTAATATAAATAATAAGGGTATATATATATATATATATATATATATATATACACATATACACACCACATTTTCTTGATGCTATCATCCACTGATGGCCATTTAGGTTGATTCCAATATCTTTGCTATTATGAATAGTGATGTGATACATATAACCTGTGTAGGCATCTTTGATATGATGATTTCTTTTATTTTGGGTAGATACTCAGTAGTAGGATTTCTGAATCATATTGCATTTCTACTTTTAGTCCTTTGATAAATTTCCATACTCTTTTCCACAGGTGTTGTACTAATTTGCATTCCCATCAACAGGGTTTAAGGGTTCCCTTTTCTCTGTATCCTTGATGACATCTGCGGTTTTACTTTTTTAACATTTTTATAATAGCGATTCTATTTGGTATAAAATGGTATGGCATTGTTGTTTTAATTTGCATTTCTTTGATGATTCACGATATTGAACTTTTTTTTTCATATGCCTGCTGGTTTTTTATATGACTCTTGCAAAATATCTGTTCATATCCTTTACCCACTTTTCAATGAGGTTATTTTATTTTTCCATTGAGTTGTTTGAGTTCCTTATAGATTCTAGATATTCATCCTTTGTTGGATACATAGGACAAATTAGTTTAATTAAATCTCATTTGTCTGTTTTTGTTTTTGTTGACTTTACTTTTGAATTAATGCTTAGTCATGAATTATTTGCTGCTAGGTCAATGCCCAGAAGAGTTTTTCCTAGGTATTCTTCTAGGATTTTTATAATTTAGAGTCTTACATTTCTAATTAACCCATCTTGAGTTAGTTTTTGTATGTGGTGAGAAATAGTGGTCAGTTTCATTCTTCTACAAATGCCTATTCAATTTTCCCAGCACTAATTATTGCATAGGTGTCCTTTCCCTAGTGATGTTTGGTATACTTTATCACTTGGCTATTAGGTATGTGACTTTATGTTTGAGTTTTCTATTCTGTTCATTAATCTATGTGTCTCTATACTAGTACCATGCTGTTTTGGTTACTATAGCCTTGTAGTATAATTTGAAGTTAGGTAATGTGATGCTTCTGGCTTTGTCCTTTTGTTTTAGACTGCTTTGCCTATTTGGGCTCTCTTTTGGTTTCATATAAATTTGAGGATTTTTTTTTCTACTTCTGTGAAAAATGATGCTAGTGAAGAGGAATTACATTGAACTTATAGGTTGCTTTTGGTCATTTTAATAATATTAATTCTTCCAATCCATGAGTATAGGAGGTTTCTCATTTGTTTGTCTCATCTATGATCCTTTTCATCAGTATTTATAGGTTTTTTTATAGAATCTTTTACCTCTTTGGTTAAATATATTCCTAGTTTTTTTTTTTTTTTTTTGTATAGCTATTGTAAAATCCTCAACAAAATACTAGCAAACCAAATCTAACAGCACATCTAAAAGGGAGGACACCATGATCAAGTAGGTTAATTAGGGAAGCTAGGATGGTTCAACATACGCGAATCAGTAAATATGATACACAGCATGAACAGAATTAAAAACAAAAACCATCTAATCATCTCAATAGACGCAGAAAAAGCATTTGTTAAAATTCAACAATGCTTCATGATAAAAACTCTCAACAAACTAGACATAGAAGGAATATAACACAAAATAATAAAATTCATATACAACAAACACACAGACTACATTGTAGTGAGTGGGGAAAAGTTGAACACATTCTCCCAAGGAACTGAAACAAGGCAAAGATGCCAACTTTCACCAGTCTTATTCAACATAATACTGGAAGTCCTACTCAGAGCAATTAGACAAGAGAAAGAAATAAAAGTCATCTAAATTGGAAAAGAGGAAGTCAAATTTTCACTGTTTGCTGTTAGTACACTCTTATACTTAGAAAACCCTAGTTATCTCCTTTTACCTGAAAGCCCTGAATTAAATCTTATATGTGTTGGAAAACAGGTGAATCAACCATGAAAAGGCTGCTGAAAATGTAGTTTTAAAGGAGTCTTTCAACCAATTATAAAATCATGGCTCAGTGCTGGACTAGAGTGATGCCCTCATTAAATACCTTCCTAACCCAGGGCCACAGTATTACTTGTTATTACAAGTATTTTATAAGATTATATACAAATTATTGATCACGTATTTGCTTCTAGAACAGTGTTTTCCTAGAATTTTATTAATACAATTTCAGGTAAAAACTACTGAAATAAAAGTGAATAATGTAAATGCTTTACCAAATAGAGACTAGTTCCAAGTTAATGAAATATGGAAGGAATATTATTCTAGTAGTTGTTGCTATACAAAAATGGTTTGTATTTCTGCTGCTGTGTAAGCCTTCTAACACCTCTCCTTAATGAGCACAAAACAAAAATAATTCTGGGCTGAAGAGCAAAAAGGGGTAATAAGAATAAGAAGAAAAGAAGTTTTGAGAAACAGGTTACCTTCCCTTTCAGCTTATAATAAACATAGGTGGAAAGATGAAGGGTTCGCTCTTTAAGATATTCTGTACTGTGTTACAAAAAATATTGTCAGTTACTTTTCCTCTTTTTATTAATAATATTAATGCAATATGAGAGACAGAGCATTTATTGATAGCATCATTTTGCTTTCAGTTGTATTCTACCAGTGCTTTACTTTTCTTTCTAATATGTTGCTTTGCAACAAAGTAATTTTCCAAGTAATTCTTATCTTTTATGATTACTAACCTTGATATAATGCTTTATATTATCAAGATTTGAAAATTTTTAATATTCCTGCTTGTCGAGAGGTTTAAAATGAACAACTGAAAATATTGCCATTTTTCTCCTACCTATACGCATTTTGATTGAAACTTGGCATTGATTCATTAGGATTTTAACAAGATAAAAAAATAAATAATAATCCTGTTTTAAGCTTGAATTTTTTCCCATCAGTGGCCTTTTTATTATCTACTTAATGTGGTTTAAAATATTGGAATTATCTAACTCAGATGCATACGAATTAAATCTTTTCAGGAATAGCTTTTAGAATTGATCTTGAAACAAATAATTTAACCAAAACAAGATATTTCTGGTTATGATTAAATTATCTGGTGAAATGAAGACTGTGGTAAAATGAAAAGATCTGTGAGATACCTACCTTCATATAAACTTCAACAATTCTCTCCTGATTCTCTCCGGAGATGCGTATACAAACACACACACACACACACACACACACACACACACACATGCGTACATATATGTACATATATAGAGAGAGAGAAAGAAAGAGAGACAGAGAGAGGGGGGAGTTTTTAAAAACTCATTCAGTAAAGAATGAACCCTCTTAAAATAGATTACTCGCCTGAGAACTAATATCAGTAAAGTTATAAGACAAGTTTTACTAGGAAAGCTTTCAGACTGACTTGTTTTGTTGTGTTGTTTTTTATCAGTTCTTTGGGAAGTAATATTTTTGTCTGGAAAAAATATGCTATAATTTTTATGTAGTTGCAGATGCTCCATGAAAAAATATAATTTTAGTTATATTGCAGTATTGCTTTTATTTTAATTAGCCAATTTCTAATAATAAATATTAGAAATAAGTTTTGAATAAGTAAAACAGCATAATTGTTCTTTGGACCATGATATGGTAACTAGTATAGAACCACCATTCCCACAATAAGTAAGAATATCAAATAAAATACATGACACCAGTTTTCAGGTATTGTACAACTGTCAGAACAGAGTTGTGGTCTTATTTTAGAGAGAAAACACGCAAGGTAAGATTTAGAATTGCCTTTGCTTTCTTTCTGGGAACATAATCAGAATGAGCTGTAAGGAGATTGAATTCAAGCAGAATGTAATATCCTCATCAGTAACAGAAACAGCCGCCAGAACATGAGGCTGCTGTAGCTGAAGGAACATGGAGGGTAAAGCCTCAAAGAGATGGAAGCTGTAAAGAGAAAGAATTCCAGAAATGTAGGAATGTCCCGTTTGGTCTTTGGACAATGACTAAGAGTACCTGCACTAACTGAGACTCTAAGAAAGCTTAAACACAAATCTTGTTATATAGATGAATCTGATTCATTAACTTCCTGTAAGCAAAAACACACTTTTTTTTTTAAAGGAGACTCCAGCATCCACAATATCCAGCATATAATTTAAAATCAGTGGAAGTAAGAAATGAGAAAATGAGACTTCTAAGTAAGAGGGAAATAGTCAAGAGAAAATAACACTGAGATGAAGTAGATGAGGTTAACAGGCAAAAACTTTAAAGCAACTATTATAAATATTTAAGCACAGTAGCTTAAGAAAAATATATGAAATAAATGGAAAACTGTAGTAATGTCAAAAATTAGAAAGCTCAATATTGTTAGGATGTCAGTTCTCACCAAATTGATTTATTGATTCAAAGCAATCCCATTATAATTCCAGAAGGCTTTAAAATATATATGAATATGAATTGCAAAATAGACCTTAAAATGTAGATATACATGCGAACTATCCAGAGTAGTAAAAGTTGTCTTGGATAAGAACAAAGTAAGAGGATATACACAATTTAACCTCAAAGCATTCCACAAACCTTCCAAAATCTAGACAGTATTGAATTAGTATATAAAAAATTAAGTTTAATGGAACAGATTAGAAATTCATGACTTGACTCATTCTTATATATTCATTTGGGTGTGGAATGAGATGCCAGAGAAAGTCAGTAGAAAAAACAATCAGCAGTGGTCAATTGTTAAATTCAAAAACAAACAGTAAATTTAACAATGTAACTAAAGGTGTTAGAGAAAGTATATATCTATGATATTGTGATATAAGAAATATATATTTGGTCTTTGTCTTTAGTTTCTGATACACAGCTTCTAACACTCTTGTGATTTCTTACGTAGTAAAAGGAACAAAAGCATTTTTGTTACCCCTAATGAAATGGGCAAAGTTCCCTTGTCCCCCTCGCTAGGCATGCCATGGGGGTGTGGCTTGCTTCTTCAGTGCCTTGCTGCTCGAATCTCAATGGGAGCATACAGAGGGGAGGGCTATACGGCTTCGACCCCACAGCAGGGTCTAGGTGTGAATGCTGACAGCTCCAGGGGGTGTGTGTTGCAGGGTGCTCTTTTAGTTTGCCATCTATAGGAGGGTTGTGTTAACCAGCTCAAATAAGCCCACCACACTCTTCCCTTCCCAGTACTCCCGTATCACTAATAAACCTCTTTCAATCATACCTGAGATGATGTTAATGAAGCGACTGGTGGTAGGCCCCTAGAGAGCTTCAGGACATGAAATGGTTGCCAGAGGCACCAACCATGTGCTTGGAGGGTTAGAATTTCTGGTCTCACTTCCTCCACCCCCTTACCAGGAGAGGAGAGAAGCTAGAGGTTGAGTTAATTTCCAATGGCCAATGGTTTAAATAATTATGCCTATAAAATATTCTAATGAATTAACTCTTGGGGAGCTTCTGGATAGCTTGAGGATGGGGGCTCCTTAGTGAAAGACAAAACCACGATTGAAACTTGAAACTTTTAACCTCAACTCCCTTCCTCCAGAGATGGGACAGCTGGATTTCATTTGATAATTCATAATGCCTCCATAATGCCGCCTCAACAGAGATCTCTAAACTACAGGTTTCACAGAACTTTCAGGTTGGTGAACATACCTGCATGCTGGGAGAGTGGCACACAACTCTGAGGCGATGTGTTCTCTTTCCGGGTCCACAAGGGGGTGTAGTGTTAAGGGCAAGAACTTCCTAGTGCCCTGCCCCCTCCGATTTCTCTCCATCCTGGAGATTTAAGGTTTGTTTGAATTTCCAGGGAGTGGGAAGAAACTAAGAGTCAATCACTCCAG
Organism: Cacajao melanocephalus; assembly: GCA_963573385.1. NCBI lineage: Eukaryota > Metazoa > Chordata > Mammalia > Primates > Pitheciidae > Cacajao > Cacajao melanocephalus. Next base: position 57,125 of record CAUYLG010037510.1, read on the forward strand.
TACAAGCTCTAAGGAACTCCTTTCATTGGCCTGGGGTCTTAGAGAAGGTGGGGGGTCCTCCCAGGTTGAAAGCCCCCTTCTTCCACACCCCTTCAGACGCCATGTTTGGGTCCCCTTCCATGAACACTCCCTTCGTGGAAGCCATCTTTCTCTCTCCTGGATTTCCCCTCTGGAGTCCCCTTCCCTACTCTCTCGTGGAAGCCTGTCTTCCCCTCCTAAACTCCATCTCTCTCTATTCCCTTCCACTCAGTGTGGAAGCTGTT
>CAUYLG010037512.1:0-20902 GCA_963573385.1 Cacajao melanocephalus
GACACAAACAGATGGAAAAACATTCCATGCCCATGGTTAGGAAGAATCAATATCGTGAAAATGGCCATAATGCCAAAAGTAATTTATAGATTCAATGCTATCCCCATCAAGCTACCAGTGAGTTTCTTCACAGAATTGGAAAAAACCACCTTAAACTTCATTTGGAACCAAAAAAGAGCCCACATAGCCAAGACAATCCTAAGCAAAAAAAGCAAAGCTGGAGGCATCACGCTACCTGACTTCAAACTATATTACAAGGCTACTGTAATCAAAACAGCATGGTACTGGTACCAAAACAGAGATAAAGACCAATGGAACAGAACAGAGGCCTCAGATAGAATGCCACACAACTACAACCATCTGATCTTTGACAAACCTGACAAAAACAAGCAATGGAGAAAAGATTCCCTATTTAATAAATGGTGTTGGGAAAACTGGGTAGCCATATGCAGAAAGCTGAAACTGGATTCCTTCCCTACACCTTATAAAAAATTAGCTCTAGATGGATTAAAGATTTAAACATGAGGCCTAACAACCATAAAAACCCTAGAAGAAAGCCTAGGCAATATCATTCAGGATATAGGCATAGGCAAGGACTTCATGACTAAACACCAAAAGCATTGGCAACAAAAGCCAAAATAGACAAATGGGATCTAATTAAACTTAAGAGCTTCTGCACAGCAAAATAAACTATCAGTAGAGTGAATTGTCAACCAACAGAATGGGAACAATCTCAGCTCATTGCAACCTCGGCCTCCTGGGTTCAAGCAATTCTCCTGCCTCAGCCTCTTGAGTAGCTGGGATTACAGGCACACACCACCACACCCAGTTAATTTTTGTATTTTAGTAGAGACAGGGTTTCACCATGTTGGCCAGGCTGGTCTCGAACTCCTGACCTCAGGTGATCTGTCCACCTCGGCCTCCCTTACAGGTGTGAGCCACCATGCCCAGCAATTTTTTTTTAATAAATAAATTACAGCAAGCTAAAGTTAATTTATTATTGAAGAAAAGCTTTAAAAAAATTTGGTGTAGCTTAAGCGTATGGTGTTTATAAAGCCTAGGGTAGTGTACAGTGAGGTCCTACGCTTTCACACTCACTGACTCATTCACAGGATCTTCCAGTCCTGCAAGCTCCTTTCATGGTAAGTGCCCTATACAGAAGTATAGGGCATTTTAAACTCTCTAATGCTCAGTTATTACCGTACCTTCTCTGTGTTCAGGTACACAAGTACTTACCATTGTGTTACAACTGCTTATAGTATTCAGTAAAGTATCAGCCTGTACAGGTGTGTAGCCTAGGAGCAATAGGCTACGCAACACAATCTAGGTGTGTAGTAGGCTATACAAGGTTTGTGTAAGTGCACTCTGCTGTTCGCACAATGAGACAATCACCTAAAGAGGCACTTCTCAGAACCATGCCGCGGTTAAGGGAGGCATGACCATACAGGCATCATCTTCCTGAAAGCTCAGTCAACCCTGTGCAGTGCTAACTGCCACACTCCCCTTTTGCACGTGCAGAAATCAAGGCTCTTTGGCTCCGCTGCGTGACTTTTTCAAGGTTTCTGTTTTCAAGAGATGGAGTTGGGACTTGAATTGAGAGTTCCCTTTCTGGAGAACTGTGGTCCTTAACCATTAAAACCACTTAAGAGGTCTTGTCTCTTGATCACTGCCTACTAAGTGCAGGCGCGGTGCTTGAAGCTTTCTCTGGATTACTACACCGAGTCCTTAGATTTACGAGAAACAGGTCCGGAAGTCCTGACCCTAACACGCAAGGGATAGTGGAGATGTGGGACTGGAAATCAGCTTATCCGTCGAGTCTGGCTGTCTCCCGGACCCGGACACACCTCCACGATGGCGATCCAGCCCCCTCAGTGACGTCCCTTGCTCTGTACTTCTTGCGGGGAAGTGCCTCCTGGCCCGGACCCTCGTCCCAGGCCCCGCGTCGCGGGCGAAGCGAAAGGGGCAGTATGGGGAAAGGGCGGAGGGGCGGGGGCGGGGGTGGTCCGCAGAGAGGCAGGCGGCGGCGCGCAGCTGGGAACTGCACGCTCACCCGCCGAGTAGGACGGGCCCGGCGGGGGTGGGCGCGACAGTGGGAACAGCGGCCCGCTCCAGAGGGCGCGCGGGGAGGGGGCGCGGCGAACGCGCGCGTGCGCGGTGCGTGTGTGGGCCCGCGGGGGTGCGCGCGTGGTGGGGGGGGCAATGAGGTCGCCGCGGCGGCGCGCAGCACGGCGGGAACATGGCGCGCGGAACCGGCGCGCGCGCCTAGCTGGCGGGACCGTTAGCTCGAGGCGGACGCGGCCCGGGCCCCGTGGGGATGGAGCAGTCGCCGCCGCTGGCGCCCGAGTCGACCCCAGGGCCGAACCCCGCAAGGGGCCGAAGGCGGCGGGAGCCGGAGTCGCCGCCGGCGTCGGCGCCGGTGAGTGCGTGAGGGGCTCGGGCCGGGAGACTTTCTTTGTGAAACTCCGGCGGTGGGAGCCGGGCCGGGCCTCAGCGGCTTAGGACCGCCTGCAAGGCGGAAGGCGTCTCGCGGTCCGGGTTCGATCCCAGCCGCGAGCCGTCGGGCGGCGGGACCTTGTCCTGCGACTGCCTGCCTCGGTTTTCGCGGGGGTGTGTGAGGGTGTGTGTAGGTGTATGAGGGTGTTGGCCTGCGCGCACCGGGGGTGGGGGGGCGGTATACAGTCAGTGCCTAATGCGCACGGCACCTCCCCCTCAGCCCAGACCCCTGGGGCGGAACCTGGGGACCGGAGTCCATCGGAGCGGTAGGCGGCACCCGCGGGGAGACAGGTGTCGGCGCAGCCCGGATGGCTCTTTCCTGCGTGGGGTTTGTGAGGAGTGAGCTCTCCGTCCCCGGAGGCGAGCAAGTCTGTCGGTGGCTCATCACGGTGTTTGGTGTTTGGGCCACCAGTTAGGGGGGAAGGATGCTGAGCGACAAGGACTTTAGAGGTGGGGGGTGCCGCTGGATGGGATGGGATGGCTCTAGGCTCTCGAGCTTCCCCTCACCCCTGCCTCCCAAACCCGTTAGAGCGTAGGAATCATTGGGAGCACCTGATAAAAATGCAGGCTTCACACCGAACGCCAGGCCCACGGACTGTGTGACTCACCAAAGCGTGGAAGCAGATTTTGAACTTAAGCTCCGAAGTTGTGATCAGACGAGTTTGGCAAGCACTGTTTTAGAGAGTAGGCTTCCTGCGAGCAGGAGCTGGTTCTGTGTATACCTCACTGTGGCATCCTGGTACCCGGCATGGTGCCTGGCACACGGTAGATGATCAGAAAATATCTGTAGAATAAATTACTAGGGAGAGTGCAAAATAAGAGTTCTTGAGACATTTTCAGGTGCTTCGTGAGATTAATATTTCTGTCAGATTTATGTTACAGTATATGGTTTTTCTCAGCTCCCAACTTAACTTTTGTGACTGTTTTTAATGCCATGTTTTCAGTATGTTCTAAGCAAAAGCAGGGTATATGTTGCTTATATACAGGATCTAGTGGGCTATATACAGCGTAGTGGGCTGGGTGCAGTGACTCATTCCTGTAATCCCAGCACTTCGGAAAGCGGATTGCTTGAGCCCAGGGACTTGAGGCTGTAGTGAGCCAAGGAGTTAGAGACCAGTGTGGGAAACGTAGTGAGACACGTCCCCACACAAAATACAAAAATTAGCTGGGTGTGGTAGTGTGCATTTGCAGTCCTGGCTACTCTGGAGGCTGAGGTGGGAGGATCGCTTGAAGTCCAGGTTGCAGTGAGCCAAGGTTGTGCCACTGCATTCCAGCCTGGACAACAGAGCGAGAACCAGCCTCTTAAATAAATAAATAAATAAAATGATTAACTATGTATACTCCCTCTAGGTTAAAATTAATTCTGAAACAAACTTCTGAATTAAAATATGCATGTTTCTTTCTCTTCATCATTTGGTAACACTAGGCTTTTAGGATTTCATTCTGTTGGGACAGGTAAATATCTACATATTTGACAAAACAAATATGAATTACTGTTTATTCAAGAAGCTTGGCAATTTGCTTAAACCTGAGTATTTGTAGTCTTTGTGATATTTTATGTTTTTAATTTTTAATTTTAATTTTTTTTTTTTTTTGAGATGGACTCTGGTGTCCAGGCTGGAGTGCAAGTAGCACAATCTCAGCTCACTGCAACCTCCACCTCCCAAATTCAAGAGATTCTCCTGCCTCAGCCTTCAGTGTAGCTGGCATTACGAGTGTGTGCCACCACACCCAGCTAATTTATGTGTTTTTAGTAGAGAGGAGCTTTCACTATGTTGCCCAGGCTGATCCCAAACTCCTTGACCTCAAATGATCTGCCCACCTCGGCCTCCCGAAGTGCTGGGATTACAGGTGTGAATCACTGTACCCAGCCTTATTTTTTTTTTTATTTGTTTGAGACAGAGTCTCACTCTGTTGCCCAGGTTGGAGTGCAGTGGCGTGATCTCGGCTCACTGCAACCTCCACTTCCCAGGTTCCAGCGATTCTCAGCCTCAGCCTCCTGAGTAGCTGGGATTACAGGCGTGCGCTACTACTATACCCAGCTAATTCTTTGTATTTTTTAAGTAGAGACAGGGTTTCCCTGTGTTGGCCAGGCTGCTCTGGAACTCCTGGCCTCAAGTGGTCCACTTGCCTCGTCTTCCCAAAGTGCTGGAATTACAGGTGTGAGCTACTGTGCCTAGCCAATCTTTGTGACATTTGGAAATTGAGGTTTATATTTTGTTCGGAGTCAATGCTAAAATAGAATTGTTTGAAATTAATATTTCAGGGGCTATTTTGTACATTAAATTGAATTTTATTTTGTTGGTTTATTTTAGTAGGTTTTAACTATTTTAAATATTATATATATATATATATATATATACATATTTTTTTTTTTTTTTTTTTCTGAGATGGAGTCTTGCCCTGTCACCCAGGCCGTTGTGCAATGGCGCAGTTTTTGTTCACTGCAACCTCTGCTTCCTAGGCTCAAGCAATTCTTCTGCCTCAGCCTCCCAGGTAACTGGGATTACAGGTCCCCATCACCATGCCTGGCTAATTTTTGTATTTTCAGTAGAGATGGGGTTTCACCATGTTGGCCAGGCCGGTTTTGAACTCCTGACCTCAAATGATCTGCCCGCCTCGGCCTCCCAAAGTGCCGGGATTACAGGCATGAGCCATCACATCTGACCAAAAATATTTTTAAAGGCAGGATCTTGCTATGTTGCCCTAGCTGGTCTTGAACTCCCAGTCTTGGCCTCAAGTGATCCTTCTGCCTCAGCCTTCTGAGTAGCTGGAGGCACAACTGTGAGCCACCACACCTGGCTTTTATTATTTTTTTCTAATAAATTAACAGAGTTCGTTGTTTCACTGGACAAAATATGCATATATAGGAAGGCAAGACTTTTGGACTTGAGATTGCGCTGAAGAAGAAAAATGGAAAACTTAGGCAGTTCAGTCTCTCAGTGTGTTATTTTTGTAGCTTATACAGATATGTCTTTTTAAAGTGTCTTTAAAAAGCTTTATTGAGATAAAGATAAATGAGATAAATTCACCTACCATGAAATCAACCCCTTGAGTGCAGAATTTTGTGGTTTATAATATGTTCACAGAATCGCACAAACATCGCAGGTATCTGCTTTCAGACCATTTTCATCAGTCCACAAGAAATCTCATACCCATTAGCAGTCATGCCTTAGTCCCTTTTCCCCTAGTCCCTGGCAATAACTAGCCTACTTTCTGTCTCTGAGTGGAGCTCCTTTGGAGGTTTCACAGAATGAAATCTTAACTACATATGGTCTTTTATGATTAACTTATTTCACTTGGCACAGTGTTTTCAAGGTTTATCCATGCTGTAGCATGTATTAGCACTTCATTCTTTTTAATGCTGAGTAATTTTTTGAATGGATATACTATATTTTGTTTATCAGTTCCTCTGTTGATAGGCATGTGAGTTTTTCCCAATTTTTGGCTATTATGAATAATGCTGCTATGAACATTTGTGTACAAATTTTAGTGTGGATGTATGTTTTCATTTCCCTTGGTTATATCCCTAAAGAACAGACCGTCTGGGTCATAAAATAATTGTTTAAGACTACAGGTACGTGCCACCACACCTGGCTAATATTTAAAAATTGTTTGTAGATACGGGGTCTTGCTATGTTGCCCAGGCTGGTCTTCAATGCCTGGTCTCAAGAGATCCTCTCACCTCAGCCTCCCAGAAAATGTTAGCGTTATAGATGTGAGCCACTGCACCTATAAAAGAGGTGTGAGCCTCTTTTTACTTTTTTTTTTTTTCTCGAGACAGGGTTTCACCCTGTCACCCAGGCTGGAGTGCAGTGATGGGATCACAGCTCACTGCAGCCTGGACCTCTCTGGGCTCAGTTGATCCTCCCACCTCAGCCTCCTGAGCAGGTAGGACTACAGGCACAGCTAATTTTTGTATTTTTTGTAGATAAGGGGTTTCGCCATGTTGCCCAGGCTGGTCTAGAACTCCTGGGCCCAAGTAATCCACCAGCTTCAGCCTCCCAAAGTGCTAGGATTACAGGTGTGAGCCACCACACCTGGTCTACTCTTTTGATAATGTTCTTTGATGCCAAAAAAGTTTTTAATTTTGAGGAAGTCTAGCTTATCTGTTTTTTTCTTTTGTTGCTCTTGATTTTGGTTTCATGTCTAAGAAGCCATTGCCAAATCTAAGGTAATGGAGATTTACCCCTATGTTTTCTTCTAAGAGTTGTATGCTTTTAGCCCTTATATTTAGGTTGTTCATCCATTTTGATTTAATTTTTGTGTATAGTGTGAGGTACTGGTCCAAATTCATTCTTTTTTTTATGGATACAAAAAGTTCTCCCAGCACTATATATTGAAAAGACTGTCCTTTCCCTTGTTGATGATCTTCACATCTTTTTTGAGAATCAGTTGAACATATATAAGGTTTTATTTCTGGACTCTCAGTTCTGTTCTGTTGATCTGTATTTCTTTCTGTCTTTATGCCAATCCTACACTGTTTCATTACTGTAGCTTGATAATAGGCTTCGAAATTAAGTGTAAGTCCCTTAATTGTTCTTTTCAAGACTGGCTATTCTGGGTCCCTTATATTTCCAAATGGCATGTTTTATTTATTCTTCTTCTTTTTTTTTTTGAGACAGAGTCTTGCTCCGTCACCCAGGCTGGAATGCAGTGGCACAATTTCGGCTCACTGCAACCTCTGCTTCCCCAGTTCAAGTGATTCTCGTACCTCAGCCTCTGGAGTAGTTGGGATTGCAGATATGTACCATCATGCCCGGCTAATTTTTGTATTTCACCATGTTGGCCAGGCTGGTCTCGAACTCCTGGTCTCATGTGATCCACCTGCCTTGGCCTACCAAAGTGTTGGGGTTACAGGCGAGAGCCACTGTGCCCTCCTTATCTATTCTTTCAGTGATGTTTTGTAGTTTTCAGTGTACAAGTCTTGCAGTTCTTCTAACATTTGTTTTCTAAGTATTTTATTCTATTATATACTATTGTACATAGGACTATTTTTAAAATTTCATTTCCTATTCATTGCTATAAATGCAAGTGATTTTTTATGTTTATTTTAACTTTGTCATTTAGTGGTTGTCTATTTCAATCCTGTTTTAAATCTTACCCCCAAAATTAATGAGGAAGAATGGTCTTTCAAAGAATAAGTATAGACTTCGATGCAGACCTAGGTTCACATGTCTGTGTTTTGCCTCTGCCTCCTGGGTTCAAGTGATCCTCCTGCCTCACTCTCCCAAGTAGCTGGGATTATAAGCATGTACCACCACACCTGGCTAATTTTGTATTTTTAGTAGAGACAGTATTTTACCATGTTGGCCAGGCTGGTTTCGAACTCCTGACCTCAAGTGATCCACCTGCCTCTGCCTCCCAAAAGTGCTGGGATTACAGGCATGAGCCACTGCGCCCAGCCAACAGGTCTTACGCATCTATGGTTCTCATATGAGTAATTGGACAGTAATATCCATTGCAAAGAAATGTTAAATAAAAGAGGTTGTAGATATATACTTAGAACAATGCCCTGCTTGTGGTAGGGATTTGATATTTGTTGTTTATCTTCTTCTGCTAGTTAATTCTAGTAAACCACAAAACAAAAAGCAGACAAACCCAATACAAAACCAAGGAAAACAAAAACTCCAAAACCACAGACCAAAAAAGAAAAAAACCCCACAAAGCCAAAAACCGCAAACAGAAACCTCAAGCCTCTTCCTGTCTCCATCACCTATCTACAACCCAATAAATCCCTGTGAGTGCTGAGGAACCATGAAAGAAGACAAAGTCTCTCATACCACGTAATTGTATTGTAAATGCATGTGAAATCAAGGCTGCTATAAAGAATATTTGACAATGAATTTTAAGTATTATTAAAAATAGTAAAAGTATAATTGAAAGCTCTTTATTTTTACTCTATGATTCTTGTTTTGTGTGCTGTTTTTTCACTACTTTTTTTTCCTGAAAGCAGAAGCAATATTTTTTTCATTAAATTTCATCGTTAAAATCTTTCTTCCTTTGAATTATTTCTAAAACTGTTAGAGGGAAGCCTGATGTTTGAACTGAAACTTGGTAGAACTTTATTTTGGTTTCACGTCAGCAGCTGGGTGGATTGTTATTTTCTTATTTATTTATTTATTTTAAGACAGAGTTTTACCATGTTGGTCAGACTGGTCTTGAACTCCTGACCTCAGGTGATCCGCCCGCCTTGGCCTCCAAAGTGCTTGGATTACAGGCGTGAGCCACCACGCCCAGCCGGATTGTTATTTTCTAAGAAGAGAAACTAGAGACATAGCATGATACAAATATGATGCTTGGAAAGTATCATGTTCCTTGTATATTCACACTATGTTATCTATAGTCTTCTAAAAACAAACACCAGTTTTCTGTAGGCATGTTTTGGCAAAATATAAGTATCAGTGCTAATTTGATTTTTATTTTATGATGATTGACATTAGAGGACAATAATCTTAGTAATTTTCATCTTTACCAAAGTGATGCTGTTTATGCAATTCTGTGAGTGTAAAAAATGTTGATTATCAAATTTGTCCTAATATTTTCTGAACTAAGTCCATCGTATGTTGAAGCAATATCATGGCAATTTTTGACTTCCACTATGGCATGGCAATGCCAAGTACATACCAGGGAGGGGGAAACCACATACAATAATAATGCCTTCCCTTAATTAATATTCACAGTTAACTTCTTTTTTTAACTCCTGCAAAACCACAACACAAAGGTTTGTTGTACTTAGACCACTTGCTATTTCTTAGCAATTCTACTCTTTATCCACAAAATAAAACCACATCCTCATTGTAATCAGTTATTTATCAAGTGGGATCTCAAAAAATCACATCCCAGATTACTATATGTTAGTTTTACACTATTAATCATATAAAATAAGGTATATTCTTCACATCCTCGCCTGGGGCAGTATAGCTGTGATGAAAAAGGGTTTTTTTCTGTAGTGGTCACAGTGAGGCCAATTACAGCCATAGTATAACACCTACTTGTCTTCTTTTTCTGTTCTACTCTCCAGTTACTATTACTATCTCTTCACTTCTCCAAATACTACTTTTGGAGTCTAGCAAAAGAACTAATTCCTGGTATTTAGTCTAAGAGTAGAAGGACATTACTGTTGTTTTCTCTTTCTCAATAGCAAGAAAATATTGATTTTTAGTAATAACAAGCATTTTAGTTTTAAAGGGTTTATTTCTATTTTAATTTTCTGATAAAATCCTTATTTTGGCCAGGTGCTGTGGCTCACACCTGTAATCCCAGCACTTTGGGAGCCAAGGCAGGTGGATCACTTGAGGTTGGGAGTTCGAGACCAGCCAGGGCAACATGGTGAAACCCTGTCTCTACTAAAAATAGAAAAATTAGCTGGGCATGGTGGTGGACACCTGTAATCCCAGTTACTTGGGTGGCTGAGGCAGGAGAATCGCTTGAACCTGGGAGGCAGAGGTTGTAGTGAGCTGAGATTGGGCCACTGCACTCCAGCAGGGGCGACAGAGCAAGACTCTGTCTCAAAAAAAAGTGAAAACAAAACCCACATAATGGAAGAAAATATTTGCAAATAAACATTTGTTAAAGAACTTGTTATTCAGAATACATAAATAACTCTTACTATGCAATTGTAAAAGGACAATCCAATTTAAAAATAAGCAGGCCGGTTGAGGTGGCTCATGCCTGTAATCCTAGCACTTTGGGAGGCCAAGGTGGGAGGATCACTTGATCCCAGGAGTTCCAGATCAGCCTGGGCAACATAGACACACACACACACACACACACACACACACACACACACACACACACAAATGCTGGGCATGGTGGTGCGTGCCTGTAATCCCAGCTACTTGGGAGGCTGAGGCAGGAGAATCGCTTGAATCAGGGAGTCAGAGTTTTAAGTGAGCCGAGATCGCAGTACTGCACTCCAGCCTGGTGACAGAGGAGACTGTCTCAAAAAAAAAAAAAAAAAAAAGAAAAGGTATCCAACATCATCAGTCATGCAATCAAAACAGTGAGGTCCACTTTACATAAACTGGAGTGGCTAAGATAGACAGTAACAAGTACTGGTGAGGATGTGGAGAAATTGGAGCTCTCAAACATTGCTGGAATGTAAAGTGGTGCAGCTCTCTTAGAAAATGCTCACTTTGGGAGGCTGAGGTGGGTGGATCACGAGGTCAGAAGTTCAAGACCAGCCTGGCCAAGATGATGAAACCCCATCTCTACTAAAAAATGCAAAAATTAGCCGGGCATGGTAGCACATGCCTGTAGTCCCATCTACTCGGGAGGCTGAGATAGAAAATTGCTTGAACCTGGGAGGCAGAGGTTGCAGTGAACCGAGATGGTGCCACTGCACTCCAGCCTGGGTGACAGAGGGAGACTCCATCTCAACAAAAAGAGAAAATGCTTTGGCAGCTCCTTAAGGTGTTAAACATAGGCTTGCCATATGGCCCAATAATTCTACTCCCAGGTATGTGTATACCCTAAAGATACGAAAACATTTGTTCACAGAAAAACTTGTACATGAATGTTCATTGCTTAATTATTTATAAAAGCCAAAAAGTGAAAACAACTCACAAGTACAACTAACTGTTGACTGGATAAACAAAATGTATTTTTTCCAATAGAATATTCTGCCATAAAAGGAAGAGGTACTGATGTGTGATACAGCATGGGTGAACCTTGAAAACATTCTAAGTGGAATAAACCAGTCACAAAAGATCACATATTGTAGTGATTCTATTTATGTGGAATAATTCCGCATAGACAAATGCATATAGAGAGAAAGTAGATTAGTGTTTGTCAGGAATGTTAGGGTGGAGAGGAGTAGGGAATGACTGCTAATGGGTATGGGGTGATGAGGCTATGCTAAAATTAGATTGTGGTAATGGTTGCACACCTCTGAATAAACCACTAAAAACCACTGGACTGTATTCTTTAAATGGGTAAGTTTTATGATATGTGAAATATATTTCAGTAGACATGTAGAAAAATGTCAAAAAGTTTAACCCTTAAAAACGTCATTAAAGATATTCTCTTAAAGTCTTTTTTTTTTGCCTCCTCCCTCTCATTTTTATTTTCACTAATACAGAGTAAAATGAGTAGGATTACTTCATCTGGTCATCTACGGCTATTTTATGGAGTGACAAACGAAATTCAATACTGATAGAGTTGTATTCTGTGTGCATATATAATAGAGTATATACTGTGTGTATAAAAAATTCAAGCATATGAAAAAACTTAATCTAATAAACCTTTATATTTTATCAGTTCAATTTAATAATAATAATAATAATTTTTTTGAGACAGAGTTTTGCTCTTGTTACCCAGGCTGGAGTGCAATGGCACGATCTCGGCTCACCACAACCTCTGCCTCCTGGGTTCAAGCAATTCTCCTGCCTCAGCCTCTTGAGTAGCTGGGACTACAGGCGCGTGCCACCATGCCCAGCTAATTTTTGTATTTTTTAGTAGAGACAGGGTTTCACCATGTTGACCAGGATGGTCTCGATCTCTTGACCTCGTGATCCACCCGCCTCGGCCTCCCAAAGTGCTGGGATTATAGGCGTGACAATTTAGTAATTATTAACATTTTTGCCAGTAATTGGGTATATTTTGGGAAATAGTAGAATAAAGATTTGTAGACTCTTTTATATCTCTTAAAATAAAATTCACTAAGCATGTATGTAGAAAACACCTTAAATATAGATAAGAAGGTTTTTGTGAATTAAAAAAAAATCATGTAAACATGTTAAGGTATCTAGACTTACTTTTAAATTGGATTATAAGTAACTATTTTTAATGCAAGCTTATTAACCTTCCTGTGCTTATGAGATTATTTTGCCAAATTGCAGGAGAGGGGAAACTGTCAGCTGCTCAGATCTTCCCCTTGATCAGTTCTCTACTAGGAGCTTAATTTTCTGTTTTTTTGTTAGTACAATTTGATACTGAGGAACATATTTATTTATTTATTTTTAAAAGATGGGGTTTCACCATGATGGCCAGGTTGGTCTTGAACTCCTGACCTCAGGTGATCCACCCACCTCAGCCTCCCAAAGTGTTAGGATTACAGGCATGGGCCACCGTGCCTGGCCCAAGGTTTTTTTTTTTTGTCCTTTTTTTTTTTTTTTGAGACAGAGTGTCGCTCTGTTGCCAGGCGCCAGGCTGGAGTGCAGTGGTGCGATCTTGGCTTACTACAATCTCCGCCTCCCGGGTTAAAGCAATTCTCCTGCCTCAGCCTCCCGAGTAGCCGGGACTACAGGCATGCGCCACCATCCCCAGCTAATTTTTGTATGTTTTTAGTAGAGACGGGGTTTCACCATTTTGGCCAGGATGGTCTCGATTTCGTGACCTCGTGATCCACCCACCTCGGCCTCCCAAAGTGCTGGGATTACAGGTGTGAGCCACCGTGCCCGGCCGGGGAACATATTTTTAATAAGTCCAGGTACTTAGGTAGAATAATTGGGTAAATTGTACCTTTTATTTTGGCCCTAACTGGTCACACTTCTGGGTATATTCTTCCTCTCTCAGGAATTTCCATGTTACCAATATAATTTTGAGATTCATGCACCCTTATTAGACATTTGGCCCCATGTGAGGTTTCTTATCACTAGAAGTACTTTGCAGCAGGCTGCAGTTTCCTGATACTCACAGGCACTTTTGTTCTGTGTGTAATATTTTTGTTTTGAGTTGTCTCGGATTCATGTCAGTTTTAGCTTATGTAGCAACAACATTTTTGAATATTGCTCCGCTGTAAGATAATGCTCTTGTTAAATTCATTGCTTCCTAATATTCACAAAGATTTATGAAAACCATTTATAATTGTTGAAGAAATTGGCCACAAATTCCAAATATATTTTATAAAAATAAAATTTTCATTAGACGTATTTGGAAGAATCATATAAATTATAGAGTATTTGTGTGAAAGCACTCCTCCTTCCGTAAGTATAGGTGTATCAAATTATTATAGCTAGACTAGCATTTATATTGTGCTTACTCAGTGTTGGTACTGTTTAAATACTTTACATATATTAACTAACTTAATTCTCACAACTTTATGAAGTAGGTACTATTATCCCCATCTTATATGTGAGAAAAGTGCAGTACAGAAAGGTTAAATAACTTGATCAAGATCATCCATCTAGGAAGCTGAGTTGCCCTGGATTCTAATTTAGAAGCCTGGCTCTGAAGTCTGTGTTCTTAACCATTTGCATTAGACTGTCTTTGATTTGTATGATCACTAAGCAAATAGTAATCAATTATAACTACCTCTTGCTACTAAACTCTAGACTTGTTGGTGGAAAAGAACATAACTTCCCTGTGGATATTATTAAAACCTAGATGTTGTTGTGAGGTTTAAGGTTATGTTGGCACACTATTCTGGAATTTGTCTCTATAATACCGATCAAGCAAAGGGATGAGTATTTGACACTAAGTTTATTATTGCTTCTTCTTTCTCTCTTAAATTCTTTTTTTTCTTTCTTTCTTTCTTTCCTCTCTTTTTCTTTCTTTCTAAAAAGTTTATTATTGAATTTTATTATCTATTTAATCAAAAGATGAAATTAATTACAATGTAAGCAGTATAATTTCTTTATGTATTGAAAGTTACAAAACTGAGCCAGGCACGATTGTTCCTTTCTGTATTTCAGCTATTTGGGAGGCTAAAGTGGGAAGATTGCTTGAGGTCAGGAGTTTAAGACCAGCCTGGGTAACATAGTGTGAGACCCAGTCTCTAAAATATATTTTTTAGGCCAGGTGTGGTGGCTTATGCATGTAATCTCAGCACTTTGGGAAGCCGAGGGGGTGGATCATTTGAGGTCAGGAGTTCAAGACCAGCTTGGCCAACATGGTGAGACCCCATCTCTATTAAAAATACAAAAATTAGCTAGATGTGTTGATGTGCACCTGTAATCCCAGTTGAGGCTGAGTTAGGAAAACTGCTGGAACCTAGGAGGCAGAGGTTTCATTGAGCCGATATCATCCCCCTATAGTCCAGCCTGGGTGACAGTGAGACTCTGTCTCAAAAAAAAAAAAAAAAAACCCACAAAAAGCAAAAATCAATCTCTCTTTCTCTCTCTCTCTCTATGTATATATATATGTATATGTATGTATAATTATATAATTAGCTGGGTATGGTGGCATGTACCTGTAGTCCCAGCTACTCATGAGGCTGGGGCAGGAAGACCCCTTGAACCCAGTAGTTCCAAGCTACAGTGAGCTATGTTGGCATCACTGTATTGTAGCCTGGGCCACAGAATGAGACGTGGTCTCTAAAAATAAATGAATAAATGTATGTTACAAAACTGTTATTAGACTAATACTTAATGCAGTACTTATATAAATGTTTCTTAAATGAATGAAGGAAATTAGATAATGAAGAAAGGATTAAGTGAAATGAGGCCATACAAAAACAATAGTTTTTAAGATAGCAAACAAATGATTATAATTTCCTATGCAACTCTAAAATAAAGGGAATCATATATTTAAAAAATTTTTTTCCCTTTCTCGGATCACCAGGTCAAGAGTTCCACACCAGCCTGGCCAATAAGGTGAAACCCCATCTCTACTAAAAATAGAAAAATTGGCCTGGCACGATGACTCACACTTGTAATCCCAGTACTTTTGGAGGCTGAGGCAGGTAGATCACCTGAAGTCAGGAGTTTGAGACCAGCCTGGCCAACATGATGAAATTCTGTCTCTACTAAAAATACAAAAATTAGCTGGGCGTGGTGGCACTTGCCTGTAGTACCAGCTACTTAGGAGGCTGAGGGAGAAGAATTGCTTGAACCTGGGAGGGGAAGGTTGCAATGAGCTGGGATCACGCCATTGCACTCCAGCCTGGGCGAGAGAGTGAGACTCCGTCTCAAAAAAAAAAAAAAAAATTAGCTGGGCATGGTGGCATGCACCTGTTGTCCCAGCTACTCGGGAGGCTGAGGCAGAAGAATTGCTTGAACCCGGGAGGCGGAGGTTGTAGTTAGCTGAGATCGTGCCACTGCACTCCAGCCTGGGTGACAGAGTGAGACTCCATCACACACACAAAAAATTTATCTTTCTTACTGTGCTGATGAAAGAAATGATAAAATTGCTGCTTGTATCTACCTTGATTATTGATGAGGAAGAATCAGTTGTTATAGCGCAAATAAATGTTTTTAACTAAAGAAAAAGTGTATTAATACTATAAGCGTTTTGGTTCAAAATTTTAGTTTTAGACCAGATTTGTGAAATAAAGGTATTAATTATAGTTTCCTGAAAATATTTTTTTGCTGTTAAAAAAATGCATTTCAGGCTGGGTTCAGTGGCACACACATATAATCCTAGCACTTTGGGAGGCCAAGATGAGAGGATCGCTTAAGCCCAGGAGTGCAGCGTCAGTCTGGGCAACATGATGAAACCCTGTCTCAAAATACAAAAATTAGTGGGGCATAGTAGCACGTGCCTGTAGTCACAGATACTTGGGAGGCTGAGGTGGGAGGATCAGTTGAGCCCAGGAGGTTGAAGTGGCAGTGAGCCGTGATCATGCCACTGCACTCCAGCCTGGGTGACTCCAACCTTGTCTCAAAAAAAAAAAATTTTTTTTTTCTTTTTAAATTAAAATTAAAAAAAATTTAGAGACAGGGTCTGGCCTTGTCAACCAGGCTGGAGTTCATTGGCGCTATTCTAGCTCACCACAGCCTCGGACTCCTAGGCTCAAGGGATTCTCTTGCCTCAGCCTCCTCAGTAGTTGACATTGCAGGCAAGAGCCACTACACTACGCATATTCTTTATTTGAGTAGGAACTTCTGGTGAAGCTAGAAATATAGTTATTAATAAATATTAATTTTGACCTGTAATCCTGGCACTTTGGGAGGCCAAGGCAGGGGGATCACTTGAGGTCAGGAGTTTGAGATCAGCCTGAGCAACTGGTGAAACCCCATCTCCACAAAAAATACAAAAATAAGCTGGACATGGTGGCATGCGCCTGTAGTCTCAGCTACATGGGAGGCAGAGGCATGAGAATCACATGAACCCAGGAGGCAAAGGTTGCAGTGAGCTGAGATCGTGCCACTGCACTACAGCCTGGGTGACATAGCAAGACTCTGTCTCAAAAAAAACCAAAATTAATTTTGAGCCCCTTTCTTACCCTTGAAAGAAAGAGTTGAAACAGTCAAATGTTTAGAGACATTTTTATACTGTGATGGAGTTATTTTTTGTCTGTTCCTGTTTTTAGGAACAAACATTTATTTCTCACAGTTTTGAAGGCTAGGAAGTTCAACGTCAAGGTGTCAGTCAGTTTGTTTCCGGTGAAGGCCCACTTCCTGCTGCTTTGCAGATGAACACCTTCTTGCTGTTTTCTCACATGACAGGAAGATCATCTCTTTTTTTCCTCAAAAAAAATTTTTTTTTTTGAGACAGAGTCTCACTCTGTCACCCAGGCTGGAGTGCTGGGGCATGATCTTGACTCACTTCAACCTCCACTTTCAAGGCTCAAGTGATTCTCCTCCCTCAGCCACCCGAGAAGCTGGGATTATAGATGTGCACCAACACGTCCTGCTAATTTTTGTATTTTTAATAGAGACAGGGTTTTACCATGTTGGCCTGGCTGATTTTGAACTCCTGACCTCAGGTGATCCACCTGCCTCGGCCTCCCAACATGCCCAGCACTTAATTTTTAGATTGTAAAATGTATGTCAGATTACCATCTTAATCATTTTCATGTGTACAGGTAAGTGGAATTAAATACATTCATGTTGTTGTGCAACTATTACCACTATCCGTCTCTAGAACTCTTTTCATCTTGTAAAAGTGAAACTCTATCCGCTAAACAATAAATTCCCTACTCCCCTCTCTCCAGCCTCTGGCAGCCACCATCCTATTTTCCATCTCTATGATTTTGACTACTCTGCCATGTTTCAAATCATGTCTGTTTGTGAACCCAAAGCAATTTAGAGAAAAATTTTTAATTAAGATTTTTTAATCCTTGAAAGATGGGTTGCAAACATGTTAGCAGCTATGATGAAATATGATTACTCTTCTGTTTTAGAGTACATATTTCTAGTTGAAGTTGGAAGAGTTAGAATTATTGCAAATGTACTTGGTTTTCCACAATTGTCATAACATTTTGATTAATTTTAGAGGGAGTTGTGAAAGAGAACTCATATCAATTTGGCTCAAAAATTGTTTTGAAAATTTTTTCTTGTGTAATACTTTATTAGTTTTTGTACATAGTAACTTCAGATGCATCAGCATTTTAACATTGGCCTTTTGTAATCTTGAATCCTTAATCATGACACTAGAAACGCATATCATTATGTTTAACAAAATCGTAAGAGGCTGGGCTTGGTGGCCCATGCCTGTAATCCTAGCACTTTGGGAGGCTGAGGTGGGTGGATCACCTGAGGTCAGGAGTTCGAAACCAGCTTGGCCAACATGGTGAAACTCTGTCTCTACTAAAAATACAAAAATTAGCTGGATGCAGTGGTGGGTGCCTGTAATCTCAGCTACTTGGGAGGCTGAGGCAGGAGAATTGCTTAAACCTGGGAGGTGGAGGTTGCAGTGAGCTGAGATTGTGCCATTGCATCCCAGCCTGGGTGACAGAGTGAGACTCTTGTCTAAAAAAAAAAAAGATTGCAAGAAAGTAAAAAATATTTTTATTAAATTTCCGTTTACAAAGTTTTAATGTAAGGCAAGTATCTAATATTGAGGATCATGGACCATTTTTAATTTTGTATTTTCAACTCTAGCATATTTTTGAACTTCAATCAATAGAAATAATTTTGTTTTTTTAGACAGAGTCTTGCTCTGTTACCCACCCAGGCTGGAGTACAGTGGCATGATTTGAGCTCCCTGCAACCTCTGCCTCCTGGGTTCAAGGGATTCGCATGTCTCAGCCTCCCAAGTAGCTGGGACTACAGGTGTGTGCAACCTTGCCTGGCTTATTTTTGTATTTTTAGTAGAAACAGGGTTTCACCATGTTGGCCAGGTTCGTCTTGAACTCCTGACCTCATGTGATCCTCCTGCCTTGGCCTCCCAAAGCGTTGGGAATAGTCATAAGCCACCAAGCTCGGCCCAGAAATTATAATTTAGAAGATAAATTGTACTCCTCTACTATGAATTAATTTACTTCTGATTTTCTGAGTAGGACAGTAGTGAAGGTAGTAGCTTTATTTTGCAATGTGGAAGATTATTGCCTTTATTCTGCTCACTTTATTCTGTATTGGTTGGGGCACCAGAAGTGTGTTGTCAGGTTGGATGTTTTCAGTAGAGAGTTTAAAAAAAAAAATCCCTCCATCTGTGAGAATTTGATTTTCTGTAAAGCTACAAATCCATATATTAACTTTAAAAACCATGTAAACAAGTCGTGTTCAACAAGTTACATTTCAAAGGCTACATTAGATTTAGAGAAGGTTGTGTATTGTGGCATTGAGGTGTATGTAGTGGTCAAAATCATGGACTCAGGAGTCTGACTCCTTGGGTTTAATCTAAGCCTCTCCACAACTGTGTGACTTTGGGCAATGTATTTAATTTTTCTGCACTTTATTGTCCCATGTATAAAGTGGGAATACTACCTTGTCTACTTCGCAGGTTTGTTGTGAGCATTAAATATCTGTATTTTTTTCTTTTGTGTGTGTGTGTAGCATAATCAAGTGTCAGGCAATACATGTATACTATTTAAACAGTTCCAGGCATGAAGTAAGTGTTAAATAAATGTTAGATATTGTTTTTATTATTACCCTTCAGAGTAGCATGAGATGATTAAGTGCTGGATACAGATTGGAGTCACTGATTTTGATCCCTTGCACAAAATTGTAGATTATTAAACAGATAGTTTGTGTGTCCTTGGAACAGAAGGTATTTTGCCAGTTAAATTATTGCTCCAAATCCATCCAAATCCATCTTGTTTATTCTTAGCTGAAAAGATATGTTATGTATTCTGCTTTGTGATCCTGGGGCTGAGATTGTGCAAGCAACATTTCTGCTTTGCTGGCTGCTCCTTGTTGCAAGTAGTGGGTGGTAAAGATCTAGAAGAGGCGGAGGGATTTGCTAGCATCCCCTTCATGGCCTTCCTCTCTGCTGTTCCTGTGGATGCTGCCTTAATGACATTTCTTCATCTCTGCAACAGCAGTACCTTCCTGCATCAGTTTCTGGATCCAGTTAGCAGTTTTCCCAAAATTTGAGGACCAGTTTTATCAAGCTTCCTTTAGAGACCACTAGAGTCCCAGGCTCATTGGGCCTCTCCTGGGAAATTAGAAAAACCAGCACAGCTGAGAAGTGCCTTCTTGGAAGTCTGAGTTTAGGTTCCCTGGGCCCCTCCTCTGTGCTTTTGTTAACTCAGCCTTAGGGGTGGTAGCTGCTTCCTGCAGTTGCTATCTCTGTGCTCTCTGCTTCCTCAGCTTTTTACTTAAAAACTTCAAACTGTTAACAAATTCTTTTATTACATTTTATCTGTTCAAATAACTGATGTAGTTTCTGTCTTCTAACTGAATCCTGACTGATAGAGGTGATAAGAAGTAGGTATCAACTTGGGTTGACTTAAGAACTTGTCATTACCTATTTTGAGGGTTTGGGGGAGTTCTAAGATGAAATAGTACATTTTGATTTTTTTCGAAATGATAAAGTATTATCATCTTAGGGATAACATGAATTTTATAGATTTAATGTTAATAAAGTTACTGAATTAGACTACCATAAAGTTCATAGAAACTTGCAGAAGTCTGTACCAAGGCACAGGACTATTTTTAAAAATCTTGTGTTATTTAATAGTACAGTTTCCTATATGAAGGCATAAAAGTCATGTTTATTGGACTTAAGTTTTCACAAATATGAAATGGATAGACAATATACGGAAAAATTTAGGATTCTAAGATATATTGATATACTAGATGATATGATGAAATCACCAGGGTAGTCTTTATAGGTTAGGAACCATGTTTATTTTCTTTTTTTATGTTCAATTTTTAGTAAATGCCTGGCACAGAGTACCTGTGCTCAGTTGTCGAAGACATTGATAAATCGAGGCAACATTAATCAGTTATAAGTGAGGTTCTGCATTTAGGTTCAAATACATGTGAATAAACTTTATTTATCAGTAATTTATAGGAAAAAAGATTGAGTGTATCAGGTAAGCATACTATGAACTAACTGTATTTAATCTCTAAAAAGCTAAGGAATATAGTCCTAGTATTCATTAATGAATATAGGGTATTATGGTCTAAAAAGCTATTGGTTCTGCTCTATGTTGAGTTTCAGTCCAGTTTTTTTTTTTTTTTTTTTTTTTTTTTGAGACAGAGTCTCACTCCGTCACCAGGCACCAGGCTGGAGTGCAGTGGCGCAATCTCGGCTCACTGTAACCTCCACCTCCCGGGATCAAGCAATTCTCCTGCCTCAGCCTCCTGAGTAGCTGGGACTACAGGCGTGCGCCACCACGCCCAGCTAATTTTTGTAT